>JAPYZI010000188.1:0-70619 GCA_030523105.1 Ophioninae sp. A BG-2022a | reverse complement strand
AATTATTTTCAAAATTTTGGTAAATGCCGAGCACGTTCCTCTTAGAGCTAGCGTCCTGCATATACACAATAAATTTCATTCAAAGCGGTTGAATAGTGTAGGAGAAATTAGATTTTGAAATTTTGATGTGGCTAGGAACGTGTTTGTCATTCCCTCAAAGGCATATTTGAAGGTTCGCTGATAAGGGAAAGACGTATTCGAAGGTTCCCTGATAAGCGAAGAACTTGTTTGAAGCTTGCCTGATGAGGGGAGGACTTGTTTGAAGCTTCACTGATAAGGGTAGCCTCAATTGATGGAAATGTTCTAAGTTTGGGCAAAATAGGGATGGACTAGTATAAATAGCTTCGAATAAATATTTTCTGATATTTTAATTATTGAACTCGATTCCTCGATAATAGATAACAAAATAGGATAAAAAATGAGAGAGCATTTTACATCAACGCCCAGCTACGTACGAAAAAAATCATAATTCGCTTTTTCCCGGCAAAACACGCTCCGATAATTCCAGACAATCACTCGCGGCTTACCCGATCGAATAATTCCACCGCGACTATTTTTTTTTTACTTCGATATATTCGTGTATTTTTTTCGCGTGAGGAAGTTTCGACGGAATCACGATGAGAAACGTTATTCAAACGTTAAATATAAAAGCCGTATACGTTCTCGGCGGTACGTCGTGCAATCAGTAAGAGTGATCGGTGAATTCGTTGCCATTTTTCTTTTCGTTTTTCGTTCGTCTTTTTCTTTTTTTCATTTGTTATTTTCATTACTCTTCATCGCTTTCGCGGTGACCGGAACACGCTGTTCAGCATCCGTTATTTCGTACGGAAACGTGCACACTTGATACGTTCAACTTCATCGGCAAGAGCAAATCGACAAGACGCGCGCTGGCTTGACGTTCGTGTTTTTTCATGCCTCGATGGAGACATTTTCTTTTAATGCTGATTCGGACGAAACATTGGCGAAATACGCGTCGTGCAGCTATCAGTCTGTTGGCTCGTGACATCGAGGAGTGCTAATCGAACGAGAGGGAGAGAGATACGGTAATTCAGTGCGCAATGGGCTGTTGCACTTTATGGATGCACCATTTTTCCCGTTTGCTTATTAAAGTAACGATCGAGTTTCCATACGAGTATTCTTTCACGATATTCTCAGGGGAAAGAAAAGGCGAAATCAGGTCAAAAATAGAACGGCACGGATACCGAAATTACTGAATTATCAACCGGAAATAACGAAGCTCGAGTAGTATCTTGAGTTATGACGGATGATAAAATTGAATAACTTTTTCACTAAAGGATTATTTATTCAAGAGATCGTTTCTCGAGAACGCGTGTTCGGATAGTCTATACTTTGTATCGTACAAATGTACATTTCCGCGAACTAAAAAATTCATATTTCTGAAATAGAAAAAGCGGATATCGAATTTTATTAATAGTATGTTTCAAAAAGCCATATAACGAGGATAAAAACTCCAAATGTGTAGATCTCAGATACGTTAACGATCTATGATCCAAAATAGCGAATACCGAAATAACGAACGTCACTTGGGAGGTGATACTGCATTCGGCTCGACTGAACGCCAGCGACATCAGTCAGTTTCATTCCGAAGCGAAAGTAATGGATTTCACGATCATAAGATTTCTTTATTCTGACCCTTCGTCCTTTTCGCCTACCGCTGTTACAACTAATCGATTTTGTTAGTCCTTCGCTTTACCAATTCGAAACTTAAAAATGTCAAAATAATACAAATTATTTTTTTTTTTCAAATTTTCGAGCTGATGGGACGGGGATAAATTATTATCTATATTTTTTTCTATAGTTAATAAAGTTCTTTGAAGAGTTCACAGGTAAATTTGTATTCGATTTTTTTAACTGTATTTTTTTTTTAGAGTTAAGTTTTCATTTTTATACAACCTGAAGTATGTATACGTATATATGCATTGAGAAAGGGAGGGAGAGAGAATTCGATTCGATTTTTTAAATTTGATTTTTCGATAGCCGAGTTTTTATTTTGACAAAACCTAAACTATTACATATTTCCGGAGCGAGAGAGATCACTGAGATCGGGGGGAGAGAGAGAGAGAGAGGGAGGAAGAGAGAGCGTTTGGGTTCCATGGGTGTTGGTGGGGTGTCGCAGGCGAGGCGGCGCGACGCTGCTCGGAAGCGCAGAGAACTAGTGGGGGGTCCGGGCAACTGGAGCCGCCAGTGTTGAGCCCGCGATTGTGGCGAGCATACGCGTGTATCATCGTACGCAACGTACGCAGCTGCCGTATCTGACGGCACATAAACCGCGACCACCTTTGATCAACGTACCGACCGATTTTTCAAAATCAAGCGCGATTAAAATTTCCTCGTTAAATAAACAAATAAATATATACATATATATATATATATATCTATATATACACACATATATGTATCTATGTGAGTATACGTATGCATATATATATCCATATATACATGTATATACATAGGTAAATAAATAAATATATTTATCAGTAAATAAGTACATTGGTAAAACGAGGAAATCGAAAACGGACATTTGTGAGAGGTTCTTCGCACGCATCTTCGAACTGAAGGATTTAGAAGAAGAAAAAACTGCTCGAGCGGGACCGAGGATATAAGTCCCCCTTAAGGGCGATTCCGGTACGATCGTTAGTGGGAAAAAAATTAGTGAAAAATGATCACTATTCCGATGCTATTTATCCCTCGAAATTATTAAAATTCTTTTCTTCATTCCTCAAACGTATTCAAGGGAATTTATTTATTCATCCGTCAAATTTATTTGAGGGATGAATCAACGCAATTTTTATTAAATTTCGTCTGAGCTGATGAACGAATAACGGGCACGGAGTGTAGCAACGCGTCAAAAATTCACGAGTCAACCTATGGGGTGTCGATGACGATTTTTATAACGCAAGCTTCGATCGGAAAATCGTTTTCTTTTGGAGTACAGAGGAGGGTGCTGCCAGGAGTATCAACGTAGCGAAACTGGATCAGGGGTGAAATTCAGTGATAGGGAGCTCGATGCAAATTGGCGGTTGATTGACATTTCGAAAATCCCGAGACTGATCGAAATGAAAATCGATATTCGTAAGGTTACACGAGACTGTAAAATTTTGTGACTTTTCGGGTTTCCTCGTGACTGCCTTTTAAACGTCACTGTTTGACGGATAGGAGGACTTGCAAGGGCTGAGTTTCTTATCAGGGGTTGGTGACATCCGGTTCTTCTCCACGCCTCTTTGGATCGTCTTCGGTATACCAAACGTGCATTCATCAGTCAACCAATCAATCTTCCCACTCCCCCTCTCCCTCATTTCTCTCTCTTCCCCTTTTCTACACCTTGGGCTTCCACCCCTTATTCTCACCCTCTTCTTTCAAGCTCGTAACCGAAAACTAGCTGGTTCGCGTCTCACGCGAAGTCATATATTTTTTTAACAGAAATGACGACCGGAAGGGGGTTTCAAAGAGCGGTGGTGTAGGTTGGTTGCGCCGGAGGTAAACTCTACGCCCGAACGAATGGTCCAATTTTCTACGTGACGCCGTTTTGCCACGCTCGAATCTCGCTGCGAAATCTTCTTCGCGGTACAGCTGCTTGGCAATACACGAAACGCTTTCAACGATTACAAGTGCCGTGTGTTGTACTATACGTGTATATAGATCGTGACAGAAGTGAGCTCGCAACCGCCCCATTGTTAAGGGTGAACTGACCCAGATAACGTTTTAGTAAATAGAGACGGAGGCTGGAACAAAAATCAGGAGGTAGCGGGAGGGAGAGAGGGTTGAAAAAGTGGAAAAAGCTTTCTGAGACTGCCCAAGTTAAATAGGATCGTGACTGTGATGCTGATCGACCCAAGTGTAAATGGGACAGAAAGACCGCGGATCCGTGAGACACGTAATACCCTTCGCGGATGAAGGGAAGATTCTCGAAGACGAAAAATAACGTCTCCACGGTGGAATTCCTACCAGAGATTACACGAGTCAACAAATTTGAACTTTGCTCTTTTCGTGGCTGTTATAATCATTGATATTATTTCGTTGGTTGTTTCAAGAAGGAAGGGAAAAGAGCCAGTAGCTCGCTTGACTCTTGTCTTCACGATTCGGTTGACCGTGTCCAAAAGGAAGGACAAAGGAAGGACGAAGGATTTTAGTACTTGTCTTGATTTTTGTTTTCGCGATTTGATCGGTCATTTCCAGGAAAAAGGAAAGAGGACCGGTACTACCTTACTCGACTTTTGTCTTCACGTTTTGCTTAATATTTTTATCTCGATTTGGTTGATTGGGTGTCCACAATAAAGGATAAGAAAAGGGCCAGGACTTTGCTGGACCGTTGTCTTGATGATTTGGTCACTCGACTCCAGAGGGAACGGAAAAGGGCCAGTGCCTTGCTTGACTGTTTCATCCACAATTAGGACATGGACGTATGTCTCAGAAACTCCAAAATGGACTACGAACAGAAAAGAATCTTGTTGCGGCAACATGATCCTCAAATTCCGTCTTTCCTTGGAAAATCGTTGAAAATTAATAGTTTACCGGCCATTCGTCTAATTTACTTTCAACAAAACCTTAAATTAAATGGATTTGCGAATTGAAATTTGACATGACGCGAATTATGCACGGAAGTAATTTATGAGTAATTACGATGTACCCTCAATATTAAGTTTCAATTTCGCGTCAGAGCACGAAAGCGAAGTTTTCAAGGAACACCCATTTCCCTCTTGCGGTGAAGGTACCATAACCCAAGCTTGCATTATTCTGCCCAAACTCTGTCTAGTTATTTCGAATATCGGACCAGAGTAGAGAAAAGTGTAAACTGCACGCTCCGCGGTTCCCGGGTTTTCGTTTCGACGAATTGACGGATAAAATCGGCGAAACAAAAAAAAAACGGGCCAACACAAAAAGTTTTCGCGTTGACGCGAACGATTGCCAGTTTTTCCATTTCATCGAGTCTATTTCGTTTTTCCGGTGGAATTGAAACCATCGAGATCCGCGAGGGAGGAAAAAGGCCGAAGGGAGATTACCGTTTCATGTACAGCTCGATAAAGGGCTTTTGTCATTAGTTCCCGACGTACATTGATATTCCAGTACTCCATATTTCTCTATCGGAGCGTAAATATACCCGTTCAGATTAGTCAAACAAGCGTGTAACGAGGAGTCCTCGTACAACGCTACCTGCCATCCCTTCATCCCGAAAAGTGCTCGGACTGCACGGTGAGCTTTTTTCTTCCATGAGGATTTCTCGTTATTACGAATCGTTCGCCGCGTAGAATCAAACAAATGGATTTTCCTCGCTGGCAACTCTTGCCCTGTTGCCAGTTTACCTTTTCATCTATTTTATGGATCAGAGGTTTCGAAGGTATCAAAGGTTGGGTACGGGAGGAGGGGGGGGGGGGGTGTAACGAAACGAAGATTTACGAAACGAAGCGAAAGGGGAGTTGATTGGGGGTGGTTTTGGGGCGGAGGTTGAACGTCAGAACTGTGCTCACTCAAAGTATGCCAACGCGGATTCGTAATGACTTTTAATTGATTCCCAATTATGACCGTCCATCAATGTTGCTTTTTTGGAAAAATCGTTGAAATATGGAGGTTGTTTTCCTTCCCACACTATTCCATGATTCATCCGCGATCATAAATTCTCCTGGTGATTTGTTGCGTTGCCTCGTTTTTGTATTTTACGTTTCTTTTTTTTTTTTCGATGGTGAAAACGAGTGAAAAAGCGTGTTTTTGACTTGCACAGAGCGAGAAAAAGCTGCTGGCAATTGCAATTCGGAGGTATTTCACTCCGAGGTTTTTTTTTTTTTTGGACCTCTCAATTCCAGATTTGACTTTTATGGTCCAAAGTTTATGTCATTTTTTACACTTTTCGTTTTATAGTTTTGACTTTTTCCAGTCTTATGGGTGGGTTGTTTTTCCCGTTCGTTTTCCTCTCGCACGCCACGATATCACTCAAAAGTTCAACGGGCCAAACTTCTCCCCTTTCTCTATCTGGCTCGTTCTATCGTTTTTTGTTTTGTTTGAAACTGGTATATAAGAGGACATAAAAATGTGTTGCGTTTCGCGATGAAAGCTAAACATCGTTTCGTCGGGTACACGTAAAAGCACTTTTCGTACTGATTTTCATGCGTTTTTATTTTTTTACGGGCGAGAATTAAAAGTCGATTATACATCGCGGCGAAGATATAAAGCGGGAAAGCAGATCCGCGCGCGCGAGGACGCATAACGGAGATTGCAGTGCCCGGGTTAAGTGCGAGTTTTCATTTGCGCGACGGTCGGTGTTTTTGTGTGCGACACATTTTCGTATAATTATCCCGGGATTATTCGGTCCACGATGGTGTGCGAGCGCACGACGATGCAGTGAAATTGTCAACGGGCACGCTGTCAGCTATTCCGCGGTCACTCTTCGTCGCGACATACTTTTATTCGGTCGTATTAGTTTTGTCTTCAGTGTCACCGTTTCGCTATTTTTTTTTTTCAATTATATTTTATCAGTTGTACAAAATGTATCATATATTTTAATATTTTTATAAAAGAAACTTTAAAAACGTGTATTTTTTGGACATTTTTCTATTAAATTGTTGAAATAGTTTCGTATTACGTTCATTTTTAATGTTTGCGCGAGCTTTTCGAAATATGTTCCTGTATTTTGTTTAGCATTTTCATAAGAAAGCGGCATTATTTTCGTATTATATTTTTTGACATTTTGCATCAAATAAAAAGTATCATTTTTACTAGTTTGTAAAAACATGTGGCTATATTTTTTGGTATTTTCATAAGAAATTGTAGCATCATTGTCGTATTATTTCGCGTTTACGTTTTTACGTCGAATAAAAAATATCTTTTTTCGGTACTATATTTTTTCGATATTTTCGTATCGAATATTTAGGGTTTTTCGAATCTTTTGGATTACCCTATGCATTTCACAAAACGATCCCTTATTACCCACATTCCTTCTTCAATCCAACCAAAACGGGGTTCCGATAAAAAAAATAAAGCATGAACCAGAAAATCTTCGTTTTCGACGTCGACCCCTAAAATATAAGGGACGCGTATATTACGAAAAATCACGATAGAAAAAGGGCAGTTGTCAGCTCGTCGAAGTAATCGTATCAAGACCCTTTCAAGTACGGAACTAACGAAAAGGGAGGGTCCTGAAAATCGTCGTGATCGTCGGGAATGTCCCCCCCGACCGTGATTGTGCGATATAATTGCACGTGGCATCCGCGCCATGCACCGTGATCCCGCGGAGTCTCGCTTCGAAGTTTGGGGACACGTTTTATGTCGTGGGTCCGTCGGGATCGCATCCTGGTCGTATCCTGGCGTTGAAACGATGCCGGGGGTTCCTTGTCGCGTTCGGCCTCCGGGTTTTCTTACTCCTCTGTATAGTGGCTGAGAATATACAGGATATATCGCGTACGAGAGTACGTGATCGTTTCTCGCTGGCTCTTCGTATATCTATGGATTGGCTGCAAGAGAATGAGGCAGGACGAAAAGTTTTCTCGGATGTTTGCGCACCTGGTGTACCAAAAGTAAGACAGCTCTAGTATTGGCTATATAGATGACGCAAAGACGAGGCGAACAAGAATAATAAGAGAAGGGGACGGAGGCAAAAGGCTTTTGACGTTTGGCTCAACGTGGAAGCTTGTATTAAGCTTAAGGAGTTTCATACACTGTTCGAGGACCCGATGGAACCAGAATTACCCAACATATGCCGAAGCAATTAATCACTTAGTCGTTTTATTCAATCATGTCGATGCGAATCGTTCTTCGGTGGGCTGTGCACTGATCCTTTGACGTAGACAAATTTCAGCTGCAAGAAGTTCTCGAGACGGAGAAAAGAGTGGTTTAGGGGCTGGCGGGTAAAGGGCCGGAAAGAGGGAGACGATTAAGGAGACCGGACGATTCTAACGATGAATGTGAAAGGATGTTGATTTTTTTCTTAGGCGCAATTACGTTCAATAAAAGTTCGACTTCGGAGTTTCGAGTTGTACATCGTTATCGAGAAATGAAACGGAAGGGGACCTTGGCAGTTTGGCGCGCACTTTTCCTAGTTATGGAAAATGGCGAGTCAGGTGCAGTTAATACTTCCAGCCGGGACATTCGCTGCTATTATCGGGTTCCGGGCGTTTCGTGAAACAGTGTTTCGAACTTTTTGAATCTTGGCATTATTTATTTAGGAACGATGCAATGGCATTCGGGGAAATGAAAGAAAACTTTTTTCAGGCTGGAGGTTAGAATAGACTCTAAAGAAATTGGAGGTTGGAAAAATTTGGGGCTCGAAAATTGGAGAAGCACGAAATTGGTGACTAAATAATAGGAAGCTAAAAGAATTTATCGGGAAAAATGATATTCTCTTTGGTCAGCGGCGAGATCGTTCTTCCTAGGTTTTTCCACTAAAATAAAAAAAGCAAAAATTCATTCGAAAGCCGTTTTATGCCCTATCTTTTGTTTCCAATACTCGCGTCTTACGAGGTCCCCCCGATGTGCGATGTAAATATAAAAAATCATTCGTAGTCGAGGTATAACAGCATCACGATC
The DNA here is from genome assembly GCA_030523105.1 of Ophioninae sp. A BG-2022a. Lineage (NCBI taxonomy): Eukaryota > Metazoa > Arthropoda > Insecta > Hymenoptera > Ichneumonidae > Ophioninae sp. A BG-2022a. The sequence goes on along the minus strand of JAPYZI010000188.1, from coordinate 62,084 downwards.
TTAGCGTTGGTATTGGTTTGAGTGATGATGAACATGCATATATAAATTTGATCGGCACTAATGAGGACGACGCGCAGACTGCGGGAACCTCGATATAATCAAGAGTTCCAATTCGCGTTTCAAAAGTGTGAAACGAGGGTGAAAGAAAGCGGAACGAATATATATACATATATATAGAAAGAGAGAAAGAGAGAGAGTTTAAAAAGACTGGACAAAAGGGCGAAGAAAAAGGGCTGAGGGTTGGGGAAAGGGTGACAAAAAAATTCGATATCGTTGGTACACACGTCCCTAAACGTATTCGTATGAATACACATACTTGGGAGGTCATGAAACTTTGCTCGCTTTTTCGCCTCGCCCCTCCCTCTTAGCCTAGCATGGGTCCATCAATCATCGACGATAAAACCCATCTGGGCGAAAGGAGCGCGGAGGTACGAGAGTGCGAGAAAAAGTCGATTTACGTTTTCACTGTGCGAGACGTTGGAGAAGCTCGCACGGAAACGTGTCGCGGAGGGTGATGAGGGTGACGCGGATGGTATCGCGGAAGAAAAGACGAGGGCGAAAGAAAAGAAATGAGAGAGAGAGGGAGACTGTGTGCGTCAAAAAAACAACCACAAAGAAGTAGAGTGGAAGAGGGACGGAGAGATCGTGAAATCCGAAAGACAAAAAACGTGGGGTCGCAAGTCTAAAAGAGATGACGATCTGTATATGGATATAAAACAGCCTCCCCACACTTTGTAATTTTTTCTCTTGTTTCCCTTTTCGACGCGAAATATATGCAGATACCATCCGTAGACTCCGAATGTGGATTACAATTGTGGTGTACGCGAGGGGCAGCAATCTCTTCTCTCGCTTTGACTCGTCTACGAGAAACTCCGACACTTTCTCATTATTATCCTGCGGGCCCGGGACTTTCGAGGAAACTCCAGTTCCGCGCGTTTCTTTTGCGGAGATATTGAGCGAGGGAGGGTTAGAGAGAGAGAAAGAGAGAACGAGGAACTGTGAAAGCGGGAGAAGAAGGAAAATACCGGCTACGACGTGACAACAAAAATTACGGCAACGGTGCATACATAATCGTGAGAAATTTAGGGATAAAAAGAGCGAGGAAATAGGACGGATTCGACGATGCGGTGAGGACTTCGGCATACTCGAATGCCCAGCGCGTAATTCTTTCTTTTTTTCTCGAGATGTGCTGGCTGGACTCAAATATATAAATGCATAATTTTTCTACGGTTTTTCCGGTTTCAAAGAATTTCTGATACTCAATATGGCACTTGTACAGATTTACGTATATATTTGATTAAATAAATATATTCGTTTGAATAGATTTATTTTGTTCACATACAAATTCAAATGAATATATACGTATGTATCGAATATTTGGAAAAATCGAGATCTTTATTTATGGTTTAGAGCTCGTTATAAACGATGCATTATTTTTTCGTTTCTTTCTTAAACATTGTATCTCTTTTTAATTTATTTGCTTCTTATTTCTAATAAATTCATATACGAATAGCGGAAAAATATCGTTTGAGGACATACTTGGACGTTTTTCATAAATGTCTAACAATTTAAAAATTTAATGGAATGCCAAAAACAATAAATTTAATTAGTATCAGAAATATCGATTTGTTGCGATTTGCTGATTGGAAGGGGGGTGTATATGGAGCTGCAACTTGCGTATTCAAGTACGTGTTTCTAATTCCAAAAAAAGAAAGTAAAAAAATGTTTTTTTCTTTCGTGGAAGGTCAATACGAGTTTTTTTTTTTTCATAAGCGTCGTTCTTCGTCGAAACCGCGTTAGACGGTTATATAATTTTCCGACTCGACGACACATTCGAAACCCGAGGAGAAGAGTCCCCCGAGATGTTTTGCGCTTCGCGTATCGGCTTAAAAGCTCCGCGGTTCAATACTTCATGATTGGCTTTCCTCAGACGTAAATCAGAGGCTCTGGAAAGTTCGCCGTTTACGCTACTGTTACTCCGACAAATTAGACAGGACTTAATCATCTCCGTTCTCGTTGCTCGATATGTCCGGTAATCGAGATCCGTAACGTCATAATCTCGTTCGCTATTTCTCTACCTTAGTTCTGTACGTTCGTTTAATGACCTTGGCGAGTCAAATTTTGCGGAATCGCTCGAGACGAGGCTGCTGGAAAAATCGATATACTCGCACTCATGAATGAACTTTGTACTTTCCAATTTTTATGCTTCGGAAACTCGGGCATATATTCGGGCGCATATAGGCTGATGTATCAATAGATTGGCAGGCTGAACTCTTGACCGATTGACTTCGTATCGACCACTCAGCGATAAAAATACAACGATTATATGTGTCACATATACCGGCTGATTTGCTAAAAATTGCACGCTCAAAAACGAAAATACAAAGTCGAGGCGTAAAGCCAAAATCGTCTACAAAATAAAGAAATGTTTTCTACCGTGACACTTTTTGAAAATAATATTCTATGGGAGCAACTATTTGATTACACACAAATTTGGTCCATCGTCCCTCTCGAGCTAATCCTCGTTTTATTATTTTTGTTTCTAAGTCGAGGTCAGTCAAAGATCGTGAAAAATATTTAAAAATGAAAAAATTATTTCTCGACAAGAACACTTTTTTAATGGGTTTGAAAATTTGAGAGAAGTTCCCATTGTTAAAAATCGAAGTTGTTTTCGAAATTGATTTGACATCTCTCATAAAAATGATTCTGAGTGGATCTCGATCCTCGGACGTTTACTCCCATAATTTTCTTTCCGCGCGATATATTATCCCAAAATTATGAAAAATAATTTGTTTTATTTTTTCGAAAGAAGAGAAAAAAAGCATTCTGTAAAGACAGATTTTTATCAATTAAAACAGAGTCGACCCTTCATTCGTGTGACGTTCTCAATAAAACCCTAGCCCACTGGGAGTGAATTTGGTCCTTATCAGTCTCAACGGCATTTTCACAAAGCCAACTTGTCCTGGGTCAGCGAATACTCGCATACGGTCCGACCTCACAATAAGAAACTCTGTAATAAGAAACTTCCCCCGATCGCTCACTCGAGCGCATCCCTCGTTCCGAGCTCGAGAATATCGTGCCGAAAAGGGTGAGCGATACAGAGTCAGTGGGTGCGGAGCGCGCGCTTGGTGGGGGTATGCGACACGAACAAACCCAATATACTCTTCATCTTCGGGGCTCTTGGTTTCTTATTGGGAGGTCGGACCGTACATACATCCAAACACGTAAACGAATGAAAAATAAGAGCATCGATAGCCTTGTTTCGACACGACGCAAAAGCGAAATCCGTGTATCATTTTCTCACAGTTTGATGTTCGTTCTCCGTTATCGCGTGACCGAACGTGCGATCGAGTCTTCGGTCGATTTAGCATAACATCGAGTGATGCCCCCGATAAATCTGTCGAGAATGATGCAATATAAATCGTGAATCTCGTACGTTGAAGAAAAAGACGACAATACAGGGAGCGAGGGGAAGATAATCGAACGACGAAAAGAGCCAAAGTGCAAAAAATAGAAAGAAAGAGGGAGGGAGAGAGAGAAAGAGACAAGTGCGCGGGTGAGGGTCGCGTTGAACGGTGATAAAGTGCGAGAACGCGAGCTGGCGACAGTAAGAAAGTGGCAGCCTGCGAGAGAGAAAGCGATACGAGTAAAAGGTGCGGTGAGACCAGGTGGTGCGAAGGTAAAGTGGAACCGAGTCGAGGGTGGACGTGGGTGAATGAGTGAACGACGACGAGGCGGAGGAGGAGGACGTCGCGAACATCCGAGGCAGTTGACAGACCGAGCATAAAGCAACCGGAAAAATGAGGTATCATCCGATCATCGCGTTCGTCACCGTATCTCTCATCACCGTGCGCGGACAAGGTCAGTCAAAATCATTTCTCAATGTCGATTCATCATTAATTCAGTGTAGAAGTACATTTTGCGCTGGAGAATTACTCTTTGCTGCCCTTCAACCTTTTTTTTTTTCTTTACCCCTTACGAATGTCTTTTTGTTTCTGCGAAAACCTCAAGCTTCCGCTACTTATTTTGAGCTGCCCGTAGAGATGCGAATCCTCGAAGAAAACATTCGGACGATCCTTGAATCGTGTCCGAGAAAATTTCATTACAGAAAACTCGGCCGAAGATTTTTAAATGTTTTTTTTTTCGGTTTTTTTCGTTGACGGGATTTTTGGAAAAACGGTCGATTCGTTAAACATTCGAACTTTGAAACTCGCATGGTTCAGTTGCTATGAAATTCTTTTTTATTTTCCGAACTCCCTTCGCCAGATTTAAAGAACGGAAGATAGGCAAATACTTTTTTAATCCCTTATTTGACGATGACAAATTTCCAAATTTGTAAAGTTGAAGTTCCAATAATAACGGGGATGCGAAAATTTGTTTTTTTTTTTGCAAATTGAAAGAACTCTGAAAAACTTGCCAAATAATTCTTTGCATGATCAATGAATTTATTGTTACTGATTGATCATGATTGATCAGCCGGTCATTCTCCTTTTTTAATGAGTTTATTTGGATTTCAATCATATAGATTCATCGAAAGAATGAAAAGCGTATTTTTCAATATTTATTTCAAATTTTCTCTAGTGCGCGATTGAAAAAATCAATTTCCATTGTAAAAGCTTGACTTGAAGGAAACTAATGCATGATGGGAGGATCTCCGATCATGTCCATAATCATTCATGTATTCTGATTAGCAGTTAACTCAAGTTTGAGGGCCATTAAAATGAGGACAATGTACTTCGGCGGGATCGTAATTCCGAAGTGTTTTTCAAGTAGTCGAGTCCGCGTGCGATCAGACGCCCCCACGGGTATATAATTGATTGTTGAGTTTGCCCTCTCAAATTTTCATCAACGCCCACATTCAAGAAAATCATTTTGGTTGAAACAAGGGCTTCCGAAATAAGGAAATAATCAACTAGCAATTTGTACTGGAAAAATAAATAATTAATAATACGATTGTGTTCAAATCGTATTATTATTAAATTTTATTAAATAAATATTAATTTCGAGTACGAAATTTTGGTATATAATATTTCACTGTTTTTTACACGCCGATCTAGTTCCAACTGTACTTCCTGCATGATTATTTATAACGAAAAAAAAAACAACAACAACACCACGCGAATACGTACGTACAAATTGTTTACTGAGAAATGCATGAGTACGTACGGGTTTATGATTTCAATCACAATGTGAAATCGCGTTTTTCCATGTTGGGAATAATTCCAATGGAATATGATTGGCCACCCATGCACGCGTAGTGAACATATGCGTCACTCATACGAGCGTGAGCGAAAGCAGAATCGAAAATTCGATCGACCGAATTTTCACGTGCATTACCGAGATGTATTCGAGTGCACGGAATATTTTTGGTAAATAATGCGAAACAGGATCGAATCTCAATATCAATTAAAATTACTTGTTTTTCTAGTTCTTATCATTCGAAAATTTCGAACACATAATTATCAAGGGAAAGCTTTATATATTGTGTTAGCTGTAATTTCATACCCCGAACAACCCAACCAGACACACGAGAACCACAGTGAGTGGTCGAATGGTAAAGAAGGGCGGAAAAGAGAAATACATGGTGGTTAATTAAATATCGTTTTGCCGGCATTCTCATCAAAATTATTATGCCAATATCAAGAACCATAATTAAATATGAGTTTAAATAAAATTTCATTTTCGTGAAACAAATTTGCGTTCCTCATAGATTATTTTTGTGTGTTTTTTTTTTCACGATTATTTTTTATGTTACAAAGCCTTTTTTTACTACATTTTTTGAATCCAGTCTTTGAGTACAGGTGCCAGACGAGACATTAAATGTTGAACGCAATAATTAAATACGGCAATCAATATATATTTATACTTATACATTTTTTTAATGATTATTAAATACTTCTACAATGACAATATTATTTTCGTGAATAAAATTGCCATTTCTTATAAATGTTTCGTTGTTTTTTAAACCATTTTTCCAAACCATAGTTGACCAAATGAGATATTGAATGTTGAATGTAACAATAACGAAATTGAAGCGTTTAATACCGTATTGTTCCGGTCTAATTACAATACAACGTGACCACGCGATTATTGGTTTACCGGACAATGGAAACCCGATAATTCATTGTCAATAAAGGCCAGCTTACGTCAAGTACACATTGCTGCAATTAGGCCGAACAAAGCACACCCAAATTGCGAAAGAAAATATGAAAAAGCCTCCGCCACTGTCCCCTCAAATGAACATTCCCTCTATTCCTGAATTTCGCGAAATTTGATCGCATTTGAAAACCAGCCGGGCTGCCATTATCCACTTCCAACGCGTGTATTCTCGCTCCTGTGATCGCCGCAACATAGCGCGGATACCAGGCGTGCGTAATAAATAAATCATTAAATTTCCTTTCGCCGTACGAGCACCACTCGAGAAAAGATTCGAAACGAGATCGATCAAGTAGTAAAACCACGAATGTGGTCAGACCCTCGTTCCTATCTACCGATAAACGCGGACACGATCGTCCCCGCGTACACCGTTTCACGGAGCACGACAAAGAGATTCACGAGTAATTGCGAATGGTCGTTCAGACCGGTTCGTGTAATCAAGCCGCAGGCTTCCGATGATCGTACGAATTCTAGGATGAGTATAACACTCACCCGTTCGCTTCGTCGTGATCACTTATCGATGCGAATTTGTAAACACGTATATACGTGCGTTCAAACTATTATGAAAGAGCTATATTTTTTTCGAAGCTATTTAATAATAGCTCCAAAAAAAATATGGCTTTTTCAATTGTCAAAAAAATATTTTAACCATCAAGTAAAAATTTGATGGTTAAAAAACTTTTTTTTTCCACGTAAACTTATGATTTTTTTAAATGCAGTAAATTATGATGCTTTTGCTAAAAAAATAAATAGGCTTTTTCTGGAAAAAAAAAGTAAATATTTCGCAATGAGAGCGAAGGAATAAAGATACTCCAATTTCAAACTTGAGGCATTTTTCTCGTATTTTGTGATGGAGAGACAAAAATTGTGAAAGGTATTTTAATGAAAATTTGAAGTCGATCCATTTGAAAAAGTTGTTTCCGTGTTTTATTTGAGATTATTATCATCTTCATTATGCTGACCTTGCAATGGTATTTTGGTTTTAGCACTGGTGATTAGTCTAATTTCCAGACTTTCGAAAAACTATATAGAATATTTAATTCAATTATTGTATAATTGCCCGGACGGTTGATTTATTCCATAGTTCCGACATTTGTCCATGCAAATATTGAATAAAACCATGAAAAATGAAAATAAAAAAGTACCAACTCAAAACACAAGCTCCCCATGTAAAAAATCCACCAAAACTATCCCGAACCATCCACGATCTTTTTTTGGGTAATTGATTCGGCCTGTCCCGCACTCCGCAAACTTTACATAATTGTGCCTACATTCATACGCGTCAACATGAAGATACCGATGCCTCGAAGAACGGTGCCCATGCTCAGGTTTACATAACGACGCATTAGGGTTTCCCTAGAGGCTACGTGTTTACGTAACGTTAAATGAAACAGTCAGGACTGTCCTCGAAGTCTTCAAAACCGGCTTTCCCCATATACGATTAGACCAGACGTGTGCATGAGCCTGTTCACCGAGAATGGTGTTCGCCTCGTGTTTTGCGCGATGCGTTCGCCAATTGTGTGTTACACGTCGTGTAATACATTTAAACACATTTTGGTGCCTATTGTGTGGTACAGGGGCGCAGCAATGTCCTCTATTAGCAGTGCAGGCGGCACGTTTGTACGTACAATGCACTGGCTTAATACAGATATACGTATAAATGTACATATATATATATATCAGTTTGCGGGCGACGAGGCGTGGTCGACGAATTACGTGTCGGTGCCGCCTGAGGGGGTTACGGGCTCATGCGCCCCCTCAGTTCTGCGCTCATGCTCATTCTGTCCCTTTCTTGCCGCCTGCGCCCTTCTTCCTCCGCCGTTTGGCTAATCCCTTGCTTCTCTTACATCCGGTGTGCGCACATGTATGCCCTGGATTGAAAAAGTCAGGGTGGGCGGGGGAGGGGGGGAATAACTAGTGACGTTTTGCAACCCTTGCACCGCTACTTTTCCACCACGGCTCTTGTTCGAAACCCGGCGCGAGAGGCACCACTCTTTTGATGGTGTATCGTATTATCACCGTGATGTGTAATCCTTGAGGGGATAGGAGCGTACAAGGGTTCTCGAGTTTCGGGACCTTGCGTGGGTACCTGCATGCTTGAAGGGCTTCGAACGGTTTCGATGGTGGAATCAGTTTCATTCGTTAACGATTCGTCGTGTGCTATTCATACTTTTGTGACTACTTATTGGTATTGGTAATTTATTTTTTGGTTCATAGTTATTATCGATGTAGGTGTTCTTCAATTTTTGTCGTGATGTTGACGTTCTTTATTGTTGAGACGCAACGGATGAATTTTTGTTTGGTTTGGTTTTCCACCGCTTGGAAAATTTCATTTGCGGATAGCGGGTACACAATTTCGAGGATTCTTATTTGGCGATTTACGAAAAATTTGTAAAGGGTGATTTTTCATCATTTGAGAAATAAGACGTTGGAAGACGAATTTGTTGCTTTTCGATTGTCCAAACTTGACCCCAGTATTTCTTGTTTTTTTGGAGTACGATGTTTGTACGTGTATGTGTATATGTATAGACACGTGTTTAGCCTCGTGGTAAAGTATTAGGCGTCTATATTATTCTCCGTTCGAAACAATCGCGGCTATAATTAAGGCTAAGGGTGGATCGAGAAAATATCCAACCAAACGGAGCGAGTGTTCTTAATAACGTGTATTTTCAGTTTTCCATAACAATGTGTATTTAATTTTCCCCTTATTTTTCATTGATAATAATGTGAATGTAGAAACAATTCCACATCTTTATATATACAGACGATTATAAGATGCCTAACGCTTAACATGTACACATCCTAAATTTGGTTGCCTGAAACCAAACATACATCTGCTCCCGTTCACCCTCGTAAGAATTGTTTTCTCTCCGTAGACTCACGAATGTCAATATTTCTAACGATCAAGTGGCAGGCGAGGTAGTTATAGTTGGGATTACGTCAATTTGAGAGGTTCGTGGGAAAGCTTTGGCGATGACTACCTCGCACTGAAAACATTTATCAATCGAGGCTTGGGAAGAGGGTCGTTCAACAAAAAAAAAATCCATTTTTTTTTGTTCAGTGAACACGATTTATTTCAATAACGAGTCGCGGAAAACTTCCGTTTCTTTTTAGGGGTTTTTAGTCGACCGCGTGCTATTTTCTCTTGACTGCATCGAGTTATTATCATTATCGTTATTCATTCAGGATTGCTCGCTCCCGTGCCCTTTTCTCAGCCACTCGTGCTGCATGTAGGAGGATCGCAGGCGTACCAGGTTGTCGTGGTCGGCGCGTGCCGCGTTCCTTCTCTCTCTCTCTTTCTCCTTTCGCTCCCTCCTCATCGTTGTGAACGCACTTCACGGTCGAGGGAGCCGCGACCGCGGCACGCGTGTCCCTGCGTTTAATACTCTCACCGGAAGCAGAAGTTACGTCACGTGTACACACACAAGGAAGAAAATAGTGTCCCGCCCCTCGCCCCTCTCGACGTATTCTGTCTATCACGGCTTAGCAATCTAAAATGTCGAACGTATCGCCCTGATTGGAGGTCCCTTGAAATACGGTCGAAATGTCAGGAGAAAAAAAAACGATTGAGAGAAGTAGTAGGGAACGAAATGTGAACCAAGAGAGGCGGGGGGGGGGGGGCAGGGGAGAGGGAGATTGATTGATTGATTGGTTTAATTCTGCCCTAGTCGTGTTCTTTAGAAACAATGTGAGCTTGAAAACGGCATAGACAAGAAATAATCAATAAGAAACGTATTTATGAATCATAGAAAACTCATGGAAAAAAAATGATGTGAGAAGTAGGAAAATCATACGAGCTAATCGAAAGATCATCTTAGAATGTCCTTTTTGCGAGATTTAGAAGAAAAAAGAATATTCGAAGATGGCGATTGGGTTTAACTGGGTTTTATAGTTAATCCTACATACCATAAACCCCAAACAAACCCAAACATCATTTTCGATTATTCTTTTTCATCATAAATCCCAAGCGAATCCAAACATCATCTTGAAATGATATGTTTTCTTGTTAGAAAGGTCATTTCGATCGTTGCAAAAACCTCATACAGCTGCGATCGTTTTCGTATCCTTTCTCCGAGGCAGTTTGTCGAAATAAACGCCACTGGGAGAAAGGGCAGGTGGAAGAAGAAAAAAAATATTTTTCAAGCAGGACAGCGGTCACCGTGTCGTCGTGGACGAACGACGTCGCACGAGTGTACCACATAATTCATCGACTGGCTCGTTGAAGGACGACACGCGCGCTGCTTCCGTAACACACCTGGGTCACCGTGTTACCTGAGCACGTAACTGTCCTCTTCACAGCTGGGACGGCGGAAGCGCAGGCTCGACAATGCGCTCGCGTGCGGTCCAGACGGGAATAGTTCTACGATGAAAGCGTCCACTGTTTTCCGAGATCGCAATTTCAAACCAACTTTTCCAATGCGCGCGTGGAATAATGCGTTTACATATACGTTTACCTACTATATGTCTGGAAAAGTGACTTTCCAAAGAAAAATACCTCGTATTTATGAGGATACGAGTCAAATTGATTTTCTATGATTTTTGTAGGTTTCGAGAAAAAGCATTTCGATTTTTTTTTCGATATTTCCTGTAGAAGTAAACTTTTTTTTTGTGTATTTTCTTTTCATACAGGAAAATATTAAACAATAATTTAAAGACGATATTTTAAAGAATTCGAAATTCAGGTCGATTTTATTAATACTTTTCATTCCCCTGAACTTTAGAGATTAATCCTCTAAAATAGATTTACTTTGCCTTCGATCCATTTGGGAGTGGTTTGGAGAGTGGGATTCAAACTCCACAACATTTGGGTGGTTCATGGATCGATAAACATAAAGCTTTCGGACTCACCTGATTCAAGTTAACATAATTTTTGTTCATATTTTATAAGCTTTTTGAGTTATCAGCATTGCAATTTAGCTCAATTAGCGAGCTCAGTTTTTTTAAATGACATTAAATTTCACTTTTTATAGTTTTTTTTTGTGTTTACTAAACTAAATAAAATTAAAAATCTTAGTTTAGGTAACTTTTTAATAAACTTCAGGTGAGTTTATGATATAATTTATATAAATTATATCATTAACTCACCTTAAGTTTATTAAAAAGTTACCTAAAATAAGATTTTTATTTTTATTTCAGCTTTAGTTTAGTATAGCCTACTATAGTTCAATAAACACAAGAAAAAAAACTATAAAAAGTGAAATTTAATGTCATTTAAAAAAACTGAGCTCGGGTGAATTTGTCTGATAATTTTGATAGATCTCTCTTTAAGTTCGAAATGAAATACGATTCTTATATGATAAACCTCAACCAAACCCAAACAAATTTCATCTTCGAATATTCCTTTTTCATCATAAACCGAAAATAAACCCAAACTTCATCTTCGAATATTCTTTTTTTCATCCGAAACTCCAAACAAACCCAAACTTCATCCTCGAATAGGACCATGCTCCATTCCGAGAGAGTATAGCTTGAAAAATCGATAAAGAGAAACCACTGTTTAATTTTTCCCCCTTTCACATAAATTTCGAAGTCAAACATCATGCCGGAAGGAAAATATTCGGAAGGTGTGTAACCCAACGAGTTAATTAATCGGTGGGTGCGCCACGTCGAAACGGGGGTTATAAAAATGTCGAAAAACTGTTTGTCCATTTGATTATTATGCTCAGGCATTACGTGAGAATCAACGACTCCAACTCAGATGCGGATCGGCGTAGACGAGCTAGGAACTTTGGTCAATATTTGTTGGAATAACTCGCGTACCTCATCCCCAATCCACCATAAATAAATACACGTCCCTTATTTCTTTTTACGTCGAAGCGGGTTCATGAGGGAAGGGGAAATAATGAAAAGAAAGAGGAAGGAATTTGCAAGGTAGTCATCGACGACCCGGCTATCGTTCCTTGTGCCTATCCTTCCGTGGTACTCAGCAAAAAAGAAAAGCAACGAATGAAAAAAGAGGTCAATTAACGCTCCAGAAAGAATAAATATTTGTCGTCCGTGGCGGCAATAGAAAAAAAAAAGGTCCGCGCGAATGATAAATCGTGACCCGTCGTGTATTCTCTCGTTCATAATTCCGCGACCGCCATCTCCTTAGTTATTCTCGTCGGTGGCTCGTTTTGGCAAAGAGTATTAAATAAAATTTGCATTTTCCACAGTCTACTCTCACCCAGTGATTTTGCATATTTCCCAATTATGAAAATGTACAATCATTTTTCTCCAGTAGGTATTACGGGACGAGAATATATTCGTTCGAAAATAAATAAATTCATCCCTTCAAAATCCATTCTCAAAGAGGAAAGAGATAATTTTTTGTTTATTTCAATTTATATATTCATTAAAAAATGCATCTCTTTCCGGAAAAACCAGATGATTGTTCCTTCTCGTCTTCTTTTTTTAATAATTGGAGGAAAAAGAGTTTCTCGTGTGTGCGTTCTTTCACCACGAGTGGCTCGACTAATATCGCGAAGCAAAGTTACGCCAGCTTAATTACGAAGGTTATTACCCGAGTTGCGATAATATCGTTAACTGTGAGATATACCGCTAATATCCCGATGTACACAAATATATCAAAGTGACACGGTTCTCCTTCGCATTTTTCGTCGCAAAAAGCTTATAGATTTGTGTGTGTGTGTGTGTGTGTGTTTGTGTGTTTTCATTCCTTTATACGAAGCTGTCTAGCGCTCTTCGAAAGCAGCCCCCCTTTCACGAGAGAGGTATAGCGCGCCGCTTAATTCTTTCAGCTCGTAACTAACCCTTCGCGCTTGCCCCGACAGCGGTGAAGGAAAGCTGGGGGATGGTGGAGGGACACTTTGTACCTACCCCGAGACGTAGAATCTCGGCTATCTCGTACATGCAAGGGCCACCAAGCGCCCTTTTAGTTTCCTCGTCGCCCTGGATTCCCTCTCGGTAACGCTCGACAACTTTTCGTTTCAGCATTGCAAATTGTTTGGCACGAGAGTTTCGCCCGATGGCCACACGTACCCTCCTGCGTGCGTTTTAATTTACTCTTTTTTGGACAGCTCTCTTTCTCTCCCTCTCTTTCTACGTGTATCTCTCTCTTTCAGTGAAACGCCGTGAGGCTTTTTCTCATCCTCATCTTTCCTGGGCATCCTCGTCTTTGCAGGCTTCTTCTTTGCCTGGGGTTATTACCGGCGCAGGGAATGTTTTTTTTTGCTCTTCATATCCTGTGCGACGCCGTTGGCGGATTTTGCTGTCTCTCTTATCCTTTCTTCGTTTTATCCATGCTCGTTCACTTTTTCTCTCTTTTATCCTGTCTCTTTCTCTTATTCTCTTCGGCTTATTTGCTTCTTTACTGTGCTTCTTTCTATCTCTCTCTCTCTCTCGTGAGATTCTTCTCCCTCGCCCGAAAAAGAGGAGCGGGGAATGGCGTTTCGTCCCTCTTTCTCTTTCTTTCTTTGCCTCTTTCTCTCGCTCGTATTAATTTTACGATGTTTTTTGATTCTTTATTTGGTTTGCATTATATTTGCACCTTGGTTTTCTTGTGTTATTCTTATTTCGTTATGCGTTTCATTTTACATTTCTATTATCGTGAGTTTTTATATTGTGTTTTTGAGTTATCTTCACTGTAATTGCCTACGTTTGCTCGAAAGTCTGTTGGAGTATATTAAATTAATGAATCAATCGATTGATGTCACTCTCTCCCTCTGTCTCGAAAAAAAGAAAAGTTAAAGATCGTTTCCAGTATCCTGACCTCTGAAGCTAAAACCACCATGAAATCAACGCACATTAAAAATCATTCACCAGCATTAGTCCCTAATGGCCCAGTAATTCTATTCTCGCCTCTGCGTACGTTCACCGGAATGTCTATAACCGACCGGCAATTAAGGTCGCACGAAATCATTATGCGAATTGGACTTCAATTCCATTACGTGTCACGATTAGTTTCGTTGAATAATTCTTGAGTCCAAACGAGACCATTGGAACGTCGTTGTTTTCCTTCTTACTCGTCTTCCTCGTCTGCCACTCCGTGTTCCACACTCCCTTCACGTTTGTCGCAGAAAGGGTCTCGTGTCCGAACGGAAACCCTCGCGAATGTTCGCACTCCCCTTACAACTGAAACGTTCCAGTCCACCTTCGCGCGTATCAATATTTAACCGCGTAATGGCTGCTGGGACGGCCCATCGGTTTTTCCCCATCGCAGACGCGCAGAAAAATGTCACCGTGTCGAACGATATAGAGGAGAATGTACGAAGGATGGATGAAGGGCCAGGCCGCGCACTTTGTACGTACATCGGGAATACAAACGGGCTCTGACCGATGGCGGACGCGAAACCCACCGTCTCTCTTGCTATCCGTTTTTTTTTGCCCGGACATAGATATAGATCGTACATTTCCGGAACATCGTACACTCCGGAAACAGTACCGTTAAAGTGGCAAATTAATGTTGGTAAATCAGCGAGGGAGGAGTCGGTGATTCCTCCCATTCTCATTCTTTTTATTTTATTTTTTTTATGTTTTTTTTTTCGTTCTATTTCTTATTATTTCAATATTTCCTGGATCTTGCATAAACCCGAAGATCACAAGGTTGGAAAGTAACGAGATTTTCGTGTAGCTTCTGGTTTAATTTTTTTTTTCATCCGTACGTTGAATACGGTATTTCTATAAAAGAATGTATGAAATATTAAAGGCAATTTGGGGCGCCGAAATACATCCTTATTGGGGGGAGAAAAGTACAAAAAATATTGATATCTATGACCGTTAACACATTCTCTTGCATGACAAGGACATACTAATTTTTTAATTTTCGTTATATCTTGCAGTGGTTAAGGGAAGTCATTGAAAAATGATCGGTATTCGTCAACGTCCGAAAATCGCCTTTATCGGGAGAAGTATTGAAAAAAATCGTATCTTGCGCGATAATTATATAACAGTCGCGAAGTCATATTCTCGGTCAATTCAGGTTCTCTTTCTTCTCTCAGAACTGGATAATCAATGGCTCAAACTGGTCTTCGCTAACTTTCTATTTTAATTGACGTTTCAAATGACATTTTTGTATCGACGTTTCATTTTTATTGGCGTTATTTATTGTCCCGAATTTTAATTTCGTTCGCACGTTTCGTCTGCCGTTTTATTTTTATGAGGATAAGAACGAAGTAGCTTTTTTTCGCTCTTAGCTTGATTATTTTTAGCCGATACTTGGTTGGTGTTCGTGTATGGTACGACAGTATGATTAATGTAATTCACCAATCAATTAATTAGTGTCATTCCTCGTTCCTTCGGCCTCGCTCTCTGGTATTTTCATCCCCTGACAATCGACAAGAATAAAACAATGTACGGACGAAACGTACAGCTTCGAGAAGTTGAGGGACGTGCTTGCTAATCTCCTACAGAGTACAGAAAAGCGAATCACGTTTATCGACGATACTCGAGAATCGAATATCGATGTTATTATTATTTTCCTTATTAATAATACTGACAGTTTCATCGATCCGTCTCCTTTAATGTGCAATCATGCAGGAATTTATTGGTGCACTTATCAGTTTTTGTTCGGCTTAAATATTCATCAAGAGAGTCAATAATCAATTAGGACATTACTATCGAAATTGAGTGTTCTTTTCCTCCCTTAGGGCCCAGCCTTTCCCGCACTTTTATTCTTTTTCCCTAGTTACCCTCCACTCGTTTCATCTCTTCCTGGCGATTGCGAAAGGGGGCAACCCACGTCTCATGGACGAGTGAAATATTCGCAAACAATTTTATCGTCCCGAGACTCGCGCCGTTAAATAATTTCACCAATTAACGCGCGTAGCCAGTGCGAGCTCGAGTGTTCTCAGGCTCTCACGGGTCGCGACCCAAGAACGTTTATTAGCAGGGTTATTAGCATTGAAAAGGGGGTGGAAAGTTGCGAGCGGTGACGAAGGGTTGCGGGGGTTGTACTGCTCAAGTTTAGTCGCCTGGGTCACCGTTCGCCAACGGCAATATTATTTATGATCGTGGAAGGCCTTGCGCGATACACGCACGCTCGCGTATGCTCATGGATACACAATTGCTCGCGCACACATGAGAATAAGGGCCGTGGCTAACCCTCGGGAATGTCTCAAAGGGCTCGGCCTAAAAGCTCATCCGCCCTGATGATACCGTTGAAACCTGAGAACCGGATCACGAATATACATCATTTGCTTCCACATTTTGTTTTTCCCCTTCGCATGGATATACTACGAATAATATCGTTTTATACACGCGACATGGAGCCGCTGGATATATATATATCTATATGTATATCTTTTTTCTTCAAATATTCCTTTAAATTCGATAACGCTCCAAAAACTGTATCCTCGTTCCGCAATAAGTCAGACGAAAAATAATGAATGCATCATGCGAATGTTTTTACGGATAATATTGAAAAATGAAATAAAAAGATAGATTATTAAATGGAGATTTCAAAATTGCCTCTCAGAAAATTAAATCAATTATTTTTATGATAATTATAATTAATGTTGAATACTTATGAACCTGTTATGATTTTCTCCATCCAGAGGAAGAAAAAGATATTAATAACCAATCAATATCAATTGTTACGACGAATAAAATGATTACATTGATCAATTTCGCGCCTGACATTTCGAAAAGGAACTACCAATTAAACGTTAAATATTGATTATCAATTAAATGAAAATTTTCATGAAATTCCAAACCGAAATTAGCAATAAAAAAAAAAAATATATATATATTGTTTAACTGAACCATCCACATTTTTCAACAACTAAAATGGAATGTAATTTTCATCGACGCAACAATAAGACACTTTGCAAACCCATTGCCAAAATTATTTATTTTATGTAAAAAAAAACAACCCCGGAATTCGAGCATTTTTACAACTCTGGAAAAGAACGTAGCCTTGATTTAATAAATAATACATTACACGTTACGTTGAATATTCTCAAACGTAATATATTTATTTACACGTACATCGGATCCTCCCCTCGCTCGGCTACCCTTTAATACCATTTCCGCCCTTGAGGCCTTGCAGCTACTCCCTCACTCCCTTTGGTTCGCCCATGGACGTCGCTCCCCCAACAGACTACGAGTATACCTAGGTCAGCCCTCGGAGTCGCGATCGGGGCACCAGCCGCGCGGTCTGGTTTACTCGGCTCGGTTAATTGTACTCGGCGATTCCACGCACCGGGGGATTCCGCCGATACGATTATCCCGTATCGAGGGCCAATTAGGGGAGAAACGCCAAAGAGACGGATGAACGCCGGGGAACTCGCGGTGATCGCGCCGGTACACCCTCCGGCGACGCGAGTTTCCACAATCCCGGCTCGTTGTAATGTCCCGTTGCACTGATCGCGCGTTTACGTTTATCTCTTACATGTACGCGCGCAAACACACGCGTATACCTCACTGCCATTGCAGATGTTCTTCGAGCATGAATCGGTGGATATAGAGGTGTGTACTTCAGCCAATACCTTTGTTTCCAGTAATATATACTCGCACGTAAAATTAAAATTATTATGGAGGTACATGGATTTTCACGTAATTAGTTTACGTATATGTGTGCGCACATATATATACATATATGAATGATCATTTTTATTCCATTTAAACCCTTGCGTACTTTCACATTTCCTTTCTTCTTTCCGTTTCTTCGGTTTCTCCACTTTTATATTTTTTCCAAAAGTAACCTCCTCGGACGTCTTTGTTTCTTTTACAGTAAATTAGTTGTACTTGAAAATACTAGGATTCCGTGAAAATATGATCTTTTTTGTTTTAACTGCGTACATTTTGACCAGTTTTGCTCGCAAGTGCATCCTATCCACTCATCGAGCAATTTTTTGCACTCGCTGAACTCGTATTCAATCAAAGAGCAGCCTCGTACAGAGAAAAACGTCTACCTTCTCTGCCGACAAAGTTGACTCGAAACCCGTTGACCTGCACCCTGATCGATATATATATATATATGAATTTAAACGGTAAAATGTAAGGTTCTCCTTCTTTTGCAGTGACCATCAGTCGGGTCACCACAGCTCGTATAATGTAACGCTGGGTGCGCATACAACTCGAGGAAAATGCAATAAGTTGATTGTACTCAGGGAACGGTGACTGATGCTGTATTCTCGAGTGTTGGTTCATGTAATTGGCTAAAAAAGATTGACGAATGGAACGCACGGAGTTTTCATACGATGGGAAAACCTAGACACACTTTGAACACATTTGCTTAAAGGAACTTTAACGTCGAGCACATCTGGCTATTTCGAGGAAAGTCGACGAGACGTTTTGTCGTATCCTGTTGTTGAGGGCGGGACCGGGATCTTTCCTGAAATGTCTTTCATATAAATTCGCCTCTACTCGCGAGGAAGCCTTTCGAAGACGTTGGGTTGCATCTGAAGTTGAGTACGGGGACTATAAGTTGCGGAGTGGGTGGTCCCTGGTATCGAATGTTCTAAAAATCGCCGTTTCGTCGTGCGGAACTAAAGATGTACGTCTCAATGGCCCACCCCTTCGTCCTTTCGCTGTAAAACTCTCGTAAAAGCTCCGAGACGGAGTGGAGCACCGCAGGCAAACTGATAGGAGGCCAAGGGTGATGCTCGTGAGTTCTCTCCGTGGACGGAAAGCAAGCACAAAACTATAAAGTAGCAAAGTGGCCGAAACGAGCGAATCGGAAGGGAAAGGGAGAAAAGGGTAGGCACAAGGACGAAGAAAGAAAAAGTACACGTGAAAGAAAAAGGGCAAGGGGCAAAGAGGGAGAGCGTGAAAGGAAGTCAGAGAAGTCCACAAAATGAAAGAGAAAATTGAAATTACGGGACAAATAGAAGTGAAGGACGCGTTCAGAGAAAACAAATTTGATCCAATCGAGAAAATGTTCAAAGGTTTTCAAAGAGTATAGGGTCCGGTGTAAAGGAATACACATTAAATATGTGTGTTGGTGTGCGTTGACGTTTTCACATTTTTTTAATACTTCGAACAAAATGAGGGGTATGTATTTATTTTTTTCTTATTGATATCTTCCTCATCGTACACGCTTATTAGTGCTTTTACCTGTCCCCCTAATTCCACCACATATCTTGAGGGAGAGCTAGGGAAAAGCGAGGAAGAGAGCGATTCAATTTTGAGTGATCATTTATTTAAGCTTCGGTTAGATCATTTGTCGGCTAGGTAGACATATATGAAGTATTTTTTAACTGTCGTTTACCAGCGCTCTCTAATAAAATGATTTAATAATAATATGAATTCTTATCATTTTCCTTAATCTTTCCTACTTTCACTCATCTTCTCTCTCTCTGCGTTTTTCTGCTTCGCTTTAACTCCCTTTCGATACCTATTTTCATCGATCTTCCCTTTAATTTCGTTCAGAGAATACACGTAACGAAATTCTCGAAATTCGCAGCAATTAAAATTTCGATGGTTGATATACTTTATTCGCGGCTCGTGTTGCTTCATTTTAATAATGCAATATAAAAGCAACAAATGATTGTCTGGTACAATAAATCAGAGTTACAATTTAATAATACGCCATGCACCGAACAAACGGCAATGCATTTATACATAACAAACGTCA
Organism: Ophioninae sp. A BG-2022a; assembly: GCA_030523105.1. NCBI lineage: Eukaryota > Metazoa > Arthropoda > Insecta > Hymenoptera > Ichneumonidae > Ophioninae sp. A BG-2022a. Next base: position 42,412 of record JAPYZI010000188.1, on the reverse strand, counting down.
AAATAAATGATAATGAATGTTAAGTATCTAGCAGAAGGCAATATGAAATACAGTTTTAATGAGATCAAACCCTGGGAAATCCATTAATAATGTGCGAAAACGGTTCCATCGCGCAATGACAATTTCATGACCCACAAACGTTATTCGAGCCAGCAGTGAGGATCGTCCATAGCCAGAGCCATAATCCTTGTTATAAACCCATCCTCCCCTGTCCCCTCAACCTCTCGACATCTTGCACTTTTCCAGATCGTTCTTAATCCTCGTGGCATTTTCTTTTCCGCCTGAATTTTTTTTATGGCTCTTCGCGCCTTTTCCCATTTTTCCGCCATAAGTTGCCGTTACATACAAATACCCACAAATAGTACGGTATGTACTTACAAACCCCATAATCCCCGAGACCGTAGACGGGGTAAACGATAAAATGTTATCTCCTCTTTCATTCTTTGCAACCCTAAGAGAAGAAACAAAAGCGTATCCAGAGCCCGCCCCCTCCTCGCGTATCTCGGTTCTTTCTCGCTACTCGTCTTCGTTACTTTTGTACTGACAATTTTATGGGAAAGCAGAAAAGTTCCGTAACGAGAGTGTACACTTTCTTGCGCGGTGAGAATGCTCGCGGAATTCAATCGCGTTATCAAGGCTGTCTCGTTGGCTCCTCGATCCGCCCGCAACGTCTCCTTGGGAATTATTGCGGGTTATCCGATAATTAAACTCGATATCGATTACCGCAACGTTTCTTGGGAATATGTCCCACACCAGAGGAGATTACCGTATGATGATGCGTTACGTGTTCAGGGATTTGAGGAGCGCTTGAATACGTAACGTATAATATGTATATATTCGGTTCAACATAGTCCGTTCGTAAGTAAAGCGAGCTATACTCGTATGCAACAAGAAACAATCGAACAGAACTGAATAATAATTTGGCGCACTCGTATATAGATACACTGCCGAGTTCTTCATAAAAATATAATATTACATGTAGTATTAGATAACCTATTAATTAAATATAAAATATGATATCATATATATATATATATATATATATAGATAATGCAATTATAATATACTAATTTATGATTACGCAATGACAATAATGTAGATAATAAGTAACTATATTATTGGCTGTTATATTAGTATAAATATTAAAGAACATTGCCAACAAGTGTTGGTCGTCCTTAATTCTCTGGTAAGTTGTATCAGGAATTGATGAATTAATTGAACGGATTAATATAAATATACATTATGTGTTTATATACGAATTGATATAAACACATATAATGCAATATTATATGTGTTGTATTGATTATAATATGTGTAATATATAATACATATAATCCAATATAAATATATAATGTATCATATATAAAAAATGACAATTATGTACGAATTATTCCAAATACATTGGAATATTCATTTTTAAATTGAAGCCATCTGGTCGATCGAGCACCAGTCGGCCTCGCCTGTGCATCGTTACAAATTTTCCTCGTTCATTATCGTCAAAGCGCATTCTTTTCTCTCCGCGTTCCTCGACGCTAAGTTATTCGTCACGTGTACGCCTCATTAGCGCTGGGATATCTCGCGTCCCCTGGTTAGCGTTTTGTTCTTCCTGTTTCTTACACTTTGTAATATACTCTCGGATATTCCCGCGCATACGCGAGCTCGCGTATCAAATGAATAAATCACGTAATACGAGATCGTTGATGAATCACGTTCCCCGGTGGAACTGAACATCAAAGACGTTCATCGCGCGGAATCGTGTCCCTAATGCGTACGAATTTCACACCCCTGCGCCATATCGTGCGTTCATAATTGTTACGCCATGTTGGGATACGACTATTACGACAGTAAATATATATTTGTTATTTCTTTTTTTGCAAGATCATGCATATGTTTTTTTCGGAAGGTCAGCTTCTTTTCGAAGCTGCGAGGGGACAAGATTGATCAATTTTCCGTTTGCAAACTGGAGTTGCATCACGTGAAGCATAGAAATCTTTCTCCACCCCCCTCCTTCACTCATTTTCACATTGAATCATCCCTCGTTGCAATTCCTATTATTTCAGGTTGGTAACTGAAGTTTGTTTGAAGAAAAAGTCGAGAAAATGGAAAACGTGAAGAGGACGAGAAAAGACGCGAAGAAATAAGGAGAAAGGGGATAGGCTGAAAAACTATGCGAGAAAGACATTGCTTGATAGTTCTGTACGACATATAAGTTTTGCCAAAAGTAGGCCAAGACACTGCTTTAATTTTAGTGCCCATTGTCCAAAATAACAGAATGAAGATTTAAATGAAAATACGAAACAAAATGATAATAAATGGAAAGTATTTTCACGCGTGGTTCTTGAAGATTCTGGCTGGACTTGATTAATCAATCAAATGTCGTAAAAAATCATATATAAAGCGCAGACTCGTACGGTCCAAACAAAAAAAGAGAATCTGGCCGGCATAAAACTAACCGGGTAATCATGTACAATCGAATTTTCTCACAAAACGATGAATATATTAATGGATGTGCATTTCTCAATTCTTCACTTAATGAATACGTTGAAATCTTTGTTATATACTTTCAGAATTTCAACGATTTGGTACTATCCGTTTTGAAACCATTAACGTATTCAGAAACTGTTTTCCCATAAGAAACCGAGTTCAAATTGATACGTTTATAATTACTGAAATAATAAAATGAATTTTCTGAAATAATTTACGAATTTTGTTTTATTAATAATTACGAGTTCTATCAAGAACAAAAATTCTTCAAATTTTTAAGAATTTTGTTGCCTTTTTATGATCCATCAGTATCGTGAATATCCTGATAAAGAGAGAGAGAGAGAGAGAGAGAGAATGGGTACAAAAACATAAAACAGGAAAAAGAAAAAAACGACAGCAGAGGACGGAGAAGAAAATAAAAGACTGATGATGAGGAGACGATGAACTTCCTTTTCAAGCATATATACATACGCATCCACATACATATAGATATATATGAATTGGGGAGTGCGCGATAACTCCGCGCAGCTTACATGTTCATGTAGCTTATTTACGATCAAACTTGACAAGCGTTGACGTGAAAAATGTTGGGGCATAGTATATATACCGGTGTATACTTTGGTGTGTGAATACGTCACTAGGTTGGCATCGACGCGGATCCGAAAGCGGAATCGAAATGAAAGCAGAATTTCACATATATAGATATAGTTGGAAGTTTGAAATCCAAGAATATTTTTTGTTGGGTGGAAGGTCCATGAATATTTCAACATTTAGACTGACGCGTATAATTCGCGAGATGCATCGACTCTACGTCTCTGCGACACGTTCTCTTTCGTTCCCTCTTCCACGTCGCTCTCTCTTTATATCTCTCTGACCCTCCATTTCCGTTCGACCACGTATATATTTTATCAGCTCGTTCAACATCTTTCCCCATCCGGCATTTCGTATGCCTGTTTCATTGGTAATTCTAACGTCAATTGCATCGTTGCGTAGTATCCTCCAGCTATTACCATTATGGAGAAACAATAGGAACCGGAAGTCTCTTTTAGCCTGCTAAAAGCACGCTACGTTCCATTATGAGGCATCGATGTGATCGGCAATGAAAGCCACAACGTTGAAACTCGCATCGTAGCAAGCGAACGAAAATAATTTTGTTTTTATTTAAAACATTTTCTTTCGGTATGTCGGAGCTACAAAAATCGTGCAAACATTTATTACACTTTTTATTTATCCACAATCTAAATCTACAATGGATAATTTTTAATAATGATACAAATAAATAATACAACAAAAATGTAATATATAGGAGAACAAAAAATGGATTTCAACGATGAGAATTTCAATCTACTTAAAAGCCGGGACAGTTCTCCATCGGTGTCATCTGACAATATATTTTACTCAAACATTATTCGACCTCAAACTGGTTGTGGATAAAATGTGTTTAAATCATCACACTTATTGGCACATTACTTTTGGGATAGAAATAGGGGACTAGAGGTTGCCTTGGTTCTTACGGTGGCATCGAATGTTGGACTTAAGGGCAAATCTAATACGACACAGCTTCCGTGAGAAAGCACTATGGTAGATGCGCATTACTATGTATATATATTTTTGGCAGTTTCACGTCGTTCTCTTTCTCTCGTTTCCACGTCAATCTTGTGTCATCTGGTCTTGGCCCGATCCTTCATCCATGATGGATTTGCCAGCACAGGATGACACATCCGAGTGCACGTAGGACGTTTTTTCTTTTAACCAGAACGAACCCTCGACCTTTCGTGTGTTATTGTTCTATCCGCTATGAGCGAGGGAGAGGAAGAGATAAAGGTCGATACAGCCTTTACAGTAAACTGGAATGATGGTGAAGAGATCGTGTACCGAATATTTTTAAGTCGTCGTATAATAGACGATCAGCGCAACCGACCCTTTCTTCGTGAAATTATTTTCAATTAAATTACTTAAAATTGATTATTAATTTTTTTATTTTGATGATAAAATAATAGTTTAATTGAAATTATTTTTAATAATTTAATTCCTTTTCATGATTTTTAATAATTTTCGCAATCATTGATTGATTTATGATTTCTTTGATTTATGAATGATGATTTTTAATAATATCAAGAAATTATTATCAATTAAATGTATACAAATTCGAGAAATCGTGTACACTGTTTAAAAAAAACATACTGTCGAGAAAGTTGCCTTAAATCTGCAATTCTCACACTTTACATTAGACTTTCCTCTTCAATTTGAGATTCTCCAGGGGCCAAATTATTTTTTGAAATATTTACAGTAGTCCATTCCACTAAAGCTTATATAGATATTGTCTTAAAAGAAAGCTCCCATTTTCTCGTGTTTCATTTTCTCGAAATCATGAACTTGGATAAAAGCAGAAGCAGAAAAATTCCAGACGAGCTTTCCAAATGCCAAAGTAAAATGCCAAAAGTCAAAGTAAAAAGCCCGAGGACTTTTTACTTCACCTTACATCAGACATACTGAACCTACCGACTCAAATCCAGCTATGAAACAAGACAAAGGTACGGACTGACACTTCAATTTTATGACGTTGGTGGGTTATGTCATTTGCGATCTTGTATGCTAGCAGCGACGGTACAACACGTCAGGAAGGGAAGTACCGACATCTATGATGGTACTTCCATACCAGACACCACTTTTCAACCTCGTTTAGGACTGAGGTTTTACCTATCGGGCGAAACACGCGATCTTTCTTCGAATCTTGTTCACCATTGCGTTCCGTCTTCTCTTTCATCCACTTCTTTTCTTTTCCTTCTCTACGTTCTCTATCTAGTCTGGTCTCTTGTTTATTCTGCCCTTCGTTCTTCGATTTCCTATGTTTCTCCTCGCTGTCTATTTTGGTGTCCCCGGAGCCCATTTTTCGATCGATATCCACCCCCTTTACATGCTCCGACTCGAAATCAACGAGCTTCCTTCCTTCCCCGTTGTTTATCAGCGGATATTCAACGGCGTACATTGTACGGAAGGATTAACCATCAAAACTGTAAACTATGAAAGTGAATCTCACAATCAGCGGAAATTGAAGTTTGTTAGTCATTTGTTTAATCCAGTGGAGCGTGAATGTTTAATTATCAGGTATGTCCGGATGAAACTTTGATTTTTCGATAGACGGTGTTAGTCAAAAATCAGGCACTCGAAATCGTTAACAAGTGTTACGAAGTTATAGGGAATTTTCGTAGTTAAAAATATTACGTACAGTTACCTACAATCAAACCCAGCATTATTTTCTGAACTTTGCTTCTCACACAGATATATATATATATATATAAAACGTAAAAACAGCGCGACTGACAACCAGACATAACGAGATTAGAAGACTTCCTCGTATGTCAACAGACCCTAAAAATAAAACGTCACGGTGACGTGCGCGTGGAGCGAAAATAAATTCCTGTCCAAGAACAGATCAGAGAACTTACGCAACGTCGCCATTGTCTAGAATAATCACTGTGACTTCACGTGGGCCAACGATGCATCATTGATACACCTGTAACACGAAGATCCTGTACGAAAGGGAAAGGGCAGTGCGAGAGGTTTCATAAAAGAGACAAAGGGAAACAAAGTTCTTTTGTTTGGTTTTGTTCTTCGAGGGTCCAAAGCTGGAGACCGTCGCGAATTCGTGATATCGCAGCGATCTCCTGGATGGAATCGTGGTAATATGTCCTTGGGTTCAGAGTCTCACCCTCTTTCCCTCCTCGTCTAACTTTCCCTCCATCCTTGTGGGCTCGTGTAATTAGGCTGTTTGCATTGTGTACATAAATGAACGGCATTGACGATGCGACATCCCCAAGGGAAATGAATGTACGGGACTTGATCCGTACACAGACACAAATACATAGAAATGTGCGTGCACGTACGATTGTGAGCCCGGCTAAATATAAATATATTTGGACTGCCGTCAACTCTGCGGCAAACAAGTGCACACTGGGCTTGCACGATTGAAGCTCTCACAAACGTCGCGTGTACCGTTGTCTGTTGAGTCAAGACAATGTACCGCATTATTATCAGCGGTCCAAACGAGGGCAAGCATTAACGAGAATTCGTGAAACGTTCTCTAGTGTTTTGCAGCCAATCTGCCTATGATTCGCGTGATCTATGTTACGATCACCGATCGAAACGATCAACTGACTTCCATCGGCAAACCAACTCAGTGCGACCTTGATGAATATTAAATAAAATTCTTGTCAATACAAAACTGAAAATCGACAATTTATCAGTGGTTGTGGGTAATCCGTATTCTACATAAGGAGTGCTAATTAAAGATTGTTGTAGATCGAGAGTTATATTATTACCGATTAATCAGCATTTCCACCATAAATACTGATTAAACAAACCATAAATACTGAGTATTATTATATTATTATAAAATTTCGCTACCGATTGCAACAAATTTTTCCCTGAAACTGTAAGCTGGTCCTCCTGAGCGCTATACAAGGATTAATCCCTATGTTGTATCCTAATAACAATATATATATATACCGCTTGATCTTTTGCGAAAAATGGATGCAGTTGATGGAGGCATTAGGCTGGGAAAACAAGAACTTGGAAAAAAGATTAATCGGGCGTTTAGCAAAGTGCGATGAGAACGAGCGAGTTTGAAGGGTGGAGAACTTGTCCTTCCGTAAGTCATACACATACACGTGGATATCGATTTAACACGCGCGATTTTTGCCTTTCTTTTTTTTTCAAAATACGCCTGGAGTGGAAGGGCCACGAAAGCGTCGATGATGTGTGAGCGATCGTTGAAAATCTCCCGGCTGGGAGAACTGCATATACGGGCATTATTTTTTTTTTTTTTATATCGTAAATCGATCTGCTTTCTCTCCTTTCCACTTTCTTGCTCTCTTGCCATCTCCCTCTTTCCCTTTTTCCATTTTTCTCGATAGTTATCCGCTAGACGTTCTTCTGTGAATACTTCGAGTGTACAGTGAACTCGCTGTATATTCGGCGGGTCTACGTGCCAGACGTTCAAAATTGGAGTATTGATTCTCGATTATTTTCTCTTCTTTGGTGGGCATCGGAGGCCCGGAAAATAGGTGTAACAACTTCAAGAATTGCCTGTCCTGAATAAAGCAAATCGAAAATCTGTGCACCTCGTTGAATGCGTGTCAAGTGTGAGGGATCCTTTAATATTTTTTTTTTCCTTTGCTTCAACGTAGGGTCTTGTAGGAATAAATTTATATCGCGAAAGAAGAGACATAGGTAATTTCTTATAATTCCTCACCTCGAAAGAATTGGTTTCTAATAATATTAGGTGTAATAAAAAGAACAATTTTTCGAAGTCTTTTAACCACGCTTAATACATAATGCACTTTCATGAAAATAGCTTTTGGATGATAATATTATTTTGAGATTTTATATTTTGAAGAATTATACATCGTCAACGAATGGGAACTTGTTACGCTATCTTTGTTTAGAAGATACTATTCTCACGACATTGAAGCTTGCACGGAAAATAATTTTTCTTCCATTTGCCTAATTTCCCTCAGTAAATTTGAATTTTTGGAAAATAATAACAATATTGCATTAAAAACAACATTGCTACGTTTCAATTGTTTTCAATATTCAATTCAATTCGTCAACCCAACATTACGATTGAAATTTCAACATAATTAAGCTTCTCAAACGATATTAATGTTTGTGTCTAAATTCGTCTAATGTCTAAATATTTCTGTAACTGTATTTCTCTATAATAATTATTCCGCTACTCAAAAATAAATAATTGCAATCTTTAGCATAATTATTCCAAACTTCGCGACTTTCTTCAACTTGCTTGTTCCCCTTTTTTCTACACTGAATTTCTATCGCAACAACATTTTTGTTGTTCCCATCCGTAGCGAAACAATACCAACGTTCTACTGCCCAATTCTATATCCACGTATCAAGAACCGATTCGAGAATAATCCATCTCAAGGCCGACGCCATATATACTCGCTGCAACGACGCTCATTTTTTTTTCTCTCAACATTACACACTCCCCGATGTGCTTCTAGGCGCCAATCATAAATTCCACTAAAATTGCGCCGGAACTCATTCCGGAACTCTTGAAGATTTTGGGCTTTCCTTGAGTTTGGGTCGGGTGCAACTGTACACCTCCGGAAGCGTTGCAGGCGCCGTGCACTTTGCACGGCGCCTGCTTACGCCTTTGTGTATGCACGTGTGTATTCTGATTACCTAGTACTTATATGGGGGGACTAAGAGGGAGAGAGAGAGAGAGAGAGAGAGAATGTGTGGTCGCGATATTCATCTAATACTCAACATTGTTGTTCCATACTGAGAACCATCGTTACAAACGGCCCAGCGCGGTCGTTTCGAAAATGCTCAAACAACTCTTGAAACTGTGTGGCGCTCGCGATGAGCTTCGTAACGAGAGATATCGGAACTTGAAGTTTAATTGATGTTGGTTGCTACGTTTGTTCGCTAGTAAAACAAGTTCCTCTTGCGTCATTCTCTCTTCCTTCCTATATACACCTTTGACCAAAAGTATCAGGCATCCTGTAAATTTTCTATCTGGACAAAAAACCGAATATCTCGAAGAAAAAAAATTGTAAACCAATTTACCAAACGGCGTTTCGAAGAGGACAAAGCTAGCTTCATTTTGCGTTATTGTTTTTATTCTTGCGTTTGCTTTTTGTGGCCGGTAAGTAATGTTGCAAATGTCAGTTTTTAATGATTTTTGCACTTTGGACAATCGCGTGCTGGACTTTGAAGAATAGTGATCTCTCAATTTAGCGACGAGATCTTTGAGAAGGCCACTGTTACCTTGAATTTGCTTTTAAACAAACAAAAATTACGATTTTCTTTTGCCGAGATATCCTATTTTTTATCCGGCTACAAAAATTACAGGGTGACTTACGCTTTTGGCCAAGGCTGTATATATATATATATGTGTGTGTACGTGGAAAAATAACTCATTGCATGCAAAGTTTGAAACGAGGATTACGTATAGTTCGAACGTATGACCAGGTAGAATTTATCAGGAATTGTAATTACACAGAACCAAGAGTGAACCCTAGCTGTATTGTGAATCGATGAAAGTTCAGCTCGCGCTTTATGATCACTCGCGCTCATCGACGAAGTACACGTATGGATGGAAGCGTGCGGAAAGAGACGGTCGTGTATAGGGACGAACTTGGGACAAGGGAACATCAAAACGCTCGTTATAACAAGATCTGCGTGTATATGTGTCATCGACAAAAGTTCGCGTGTAAAATAGTAGATATCTGCCGTATACGAGCGGAATTCCTGGAGCGATGTTACAAGCGAGTGATGGGCAAGGAGTTATATGTGTACACCAATTGCGAATTGCAGTGAAATGGCAGAGAGCAATTTTGGTGCGCCCGTGTTCTATGTGTGTGTATCGTTCTGTCTCTCTATCTCCCTTTCTCTCTCGTAACGTAATGCGATCTTAAGCCAATTCCGATTTTTCAATCGTATACTTCTCTTTAATACTTTTGTTTGGATCTATAGCTTACATCTTTTTTACATTTTTATATTTTTACTATTTATATGTTTTACTATTCTAATTAAAATTATTCGAATTTTACTGTTCTATTTTTTAGTACACTTTTCTATTTATATTTTTAAATATTCATACTGCATACCGCATATGTGCATTAAAGTGTAATCGTTTTTTTAACAAGGAATATAAAACCTTCAATCAATCAATCTGTCTCTCTCCCGCCCCCTCCCCATCGCTCCTCATTATCACTATTCTTCTAGGAATTATTATCAGTTTGATATTTTATTATTGAGTAGGTATTATCATTATTGTGAACACGGGTTATGTAGAATAGTTGTAACAGCTCACTACTGTATTGGTCTGTAGTGCGATGTATTTTGCACATTGTATTTTGTTGAGCACGGTGAGTACTTAACGAGATCGAAGTTTGCGACGTTGGATTGTAACAACAATTATTATTTTCCAATTTATCGATACTTTTTTTTACCAAAATCGTAAAGACTTAGAATAAATTATAAGAAACGAGGAAACGAAAAAAAGAAAGAAAATTTGGTGGAATTGCAACGATGCAAACTTCAAGTGAAATATTCTTGAGGAGCACAGGTTTCGCAAGACGAAATAAATCTCTTTCCCTCGATATTTCGATAACGCGTGGACAATTCGTTTTTCCTATCGCGAGCAATGGAAAATTCTCTATTAACCTCGTTGGTCTCTTGGCCCAAAAGCAGATGTGCCTATGTCAATGTGTCACATGTATTTGCCCTTGCAACGTTAAATTATTGGCCTTAGCGAAAGGTCCCCAATATTTCCGACATTATTAAGGTAATTGCATACCAATTTGAAAACGGTATTTTTTTGCTCTGTAAGACAATGATTAAATTAATTATTAAAAAAGAAAACAAACTTTCAGCTTTATTTCAGTTAATGATATTCAATTGAAAGCAACGAACCTGATTTTTACTGATTTTTTCTTGCGATTTTCATTTCCTATCGGATGATCCTTTTCCTTCAACTCGTACTTATTGAGAACGTTTTATCAGGCCGCGATATTACAAGGAGAGTATAGATATATGCTTTTGGCGAAAAAGGCGTCTGTGGTGAGGAAAGGGCAGAGGGCTTCGGATAATCCGCAGAGAAATCGGATACGATCTGAATCTCTCTTCGCGAAACTATATTTTCGAAAGTGCGTTCTATCCGAACTGCTGAGAACCCCGAAAGGTTCGTTTCACTCAGAGTATCTATACGAGCTCGTCTACTCTCCTCCCTTGTTGGTCGTGTGTGTAGGTAGCCACGTTTCCCGGGTGAAAGACTATCGTGAACTGTGGGAGGATGAAATGCCCTCTTTGGAAAATTGAACAGAAAAATCTTTAGTAGAAACCGAAAGGAAAGGCGAATGAGAGACAGGGTGAAGGGGTGGGGGAGTCTTTTACGTCCGATGAATCGAATCCTCTCGACGCCGCACTCGATTCCTTTATTGTTTCTCTTGGGATGCACTCTCATTCCTCTATCTGTGGATGTGGCAATTAAAAGTATGTTTTCTTCTTTCAATATTCTCTCCCACTGTTTTTTTTTTTTTATCCAAACTGTCCCGTGGAATTTCACTTGAAGAGAATTTTCAAATATAATTGTAACATGAAAAATAGTAAATAAAATGAATCGACATTTTTTTTTAATGACCCTACATAAACTCGGATTTAAAAAAAAAACAGGTTTTTGGGGTTTTTCTGCGGGACGTATTAGGACGAAGAAATCGAGATTTTTCATACGATTCGTATACACTTTTGACAAGTTCGAGGTTTTTTTTGTCGTTAAATTTGAAGCTTGCGTCCGTAGAGTGCTACAAAAATGATTTTTTTTTATTTTCGAAATATCTTTTGGTATATTACAGCTAAGAAAATCAACCAAACGTTGGTCTCCATTTTCGATCTAAAGTAGTAATTTACAAAATATTATTTTGAATAATAGCGAGATTCGAAAAATGTAGTTCCGAGGAAATACCTGTGCAACCTACTACCCTTGCGCCCAACATTGATTTCCATCAGAGAACAAAGATTCGTTCGCTTGGCTACCAACTTTCTCCTTTGTTTCACGTTAATCGATGACGAGACGCGCTTGTTGATTATTTTAACCGGGCAAACATTCATTTTTCATGTCTCTTTTTTCGGACCGCATAGTTTTTTTGACACGTTAATTTTATCGACGATTTTGGGGCTGCGCCCGGGTCAGACAGCGAACCTCGAACCACCAGGAACAAAACCATTATTCACGCTATCGTAAATTGATAATTAATTGCTCCGCGGACGCAATTGATTCGGCGAGGGACGAAACAACGCGCCGAGTTCGAGCTCGATTCGCGATTGATTCTGTGTGGACTTTTTATTTTCTACGGGCTCACATGCTCAACGACTCTCGATCGAATTTGGATTGACTCACGTGATAATACACTTTGCTCTCTCCTGAGAGAACTGGCAGCCTTATTTTCCTTCCTTTTCTCACTCTCGTCCCTCTTTCCCTCTCTTTCTCTCTCTCTCGGACCGAAGAATCAATGATGATTTAATTAAAGATAATGCCTCCACGAAAATTAAGATTAATCACGCATAATGAAGGCCCGAGCTCGGCCGTAGCGATCCTCGTACTTTTTGTGCTCTCATTTTGTTCTCGGGACCCTTTTATTGTACGCTTTTCTCTGGCTCCCTTTTCCTCCATAGCCCTTTCTTCTCTCCCTCTCTCATTCTTCTCTTTCGGTCGATCGCCGTTCCTGGCTTCACCCTTTCCCTCTCTCTCTCGCTCTCTTGTCATTCGGCGATCTTTCTTCTCACCGGCAGTCTGTAATTACTCCCGAAGGCGTCGTTCGCGAAACGATGATGTTCGAGCAGGATCGAAGAGGGCTCTCGAAAGCCCTTTGTCGCGAATAGAAGTCCGGGTATGTACGAAAATCGGCTTGCTAGCTCGATGAATGGGAATCTAAGCTTGGAGCTCATCACGCATAAATTGATGATGGGTTGTTTTAAAAAAATCAAACAATTGGGAAATATCGACATCAGTGACGTTATTCGCAGGATCATTAGTCGAAACTCTCGGGGAACTTTATCAAGCCAAAAAGCACTAACCAATCGAAAAAAGATCATACGTAAAAGCACTCCTTATAGAACTAAAACTAAACTAATTCTAATTTATTCATTCAATAAAATTGCGTAATAAACGAGGAAATTGTATTGCATAATTAATCTTCAATTGCATAATGAATAATTATATTATGCAAACAAAAATTTGCGTAACGAACTAACAAATTCATTTGTTTCTTCGTTTATTAAAGATGATAATTTAACTCGTTGAAATTAGAATCCAGCACATCAAAACCGAACGATACAACGCCATTACTACGAGCCATTAAAAAATACGAAAGTATCCAAGTTGACGGAGGGATTATAAACAAAGGAGGGGGGGGAAGGAAAATTCATACGTACTGCTGAGAGCTTGATTAAAAACGTGTACTGTGCATGATCCCATATTCCTAGCTCAAAATTCTACACAAAAGCATGATTCGTTCTAGATGCTTAGCCACATTCCTCTCCTCCACCTTAATTCAATGCTGACGTTCGGAGTAATTTCCTTTTCATACACAACTACAACACAAGGTTTTTTTTCTCGAGTGAGATGAAAACCACACTGACAAATACGCGGTTTTATCAACAGCGTACTAAACAGGTTGGTAGAAGAGTGGAACAAAGGAAGTAAAAAAAATCACCAACAACGATACGTACTTTTGTGTGTTTTTTTGTTTCACGTTTAAAATATGTTGTAAAATAGTTGCATAAATCCCGAAAGGCCGACTCTGGAGCTCGCTGTAAAAGCGAGATAAGTTTTATTCGTCCTTCCGGGCCCTTTGGATCGCCCTCGCGCTTGTTCGGAATTACGTATTTTCCTTTCCTTTGGCGCGTATGAAGTCTACTGGAGACACCTCGTTTGAAGAACTCCATATATCTATATCTACCGGGTGATTAACACAAAATTACGAACCCGACAACGTTCAAAAATCTTGAATTTCGATGACAAAATATCATTCGAAGGCTTCTGAACCACCGATTGGAAAATTAATCAAATTTTCAACATTTCGGGATATAAATATTTTTTAAAGAGAGAATCCCAATTAGATGGTCTCTACAATTTAATCTTTTAAGTAGATATTCACGATTCTCCACATTTACTATTTTTCAATCTCCCTTTCCATTTTTTGTATCCAAACCTGATCGTGACCTTCGATTGACCTTGTGGTAAAGGAAGTAATTTCAAAAATTATTATTACATTACGATTCTCAATACGATGTGATTACCAAACAAAAAATAGATTCGTTTACGAAAAGGAAAGCACATATTTTGTGGCGTTTTCGACACGAACGAATTATTACGAAATTATACTTTAAAGTTATCTCTTTTATTTAAAAAAAAAAAAATCGTCAAAATGATTATTGTTATTGTTCATCAATAGCATAACTTTTATCTTATCGATTTGTAAATGGTACATCGACCGTTCGCAACTTTTCGAGTGTTCGATGCCCACAATGGCTCACCCCGTGTATACGGAGCGTTAAAGGGCCACGAAGAGCGGTGGTATACACTCGCGCTGCGATACAACGGTATGTAAAAGGTGTACACGTGTTGAGCTGCGGGTATCCTGCGGCCCTCATCCTCAAAGAGTGTAGAAATGGCGGGCGCCGTGCGCGGAGTCCGCGATAGGCGCCCGGGCATGGCTGGGTCGCAAGGAAGTTATATCGCGAACGAAGTACACACATGACACTGGCGTTGCACCGGGGGGCTAAATCGGAAAACTTTGCCACACTATCGTGGCTGCGGTGAGTAGAAGAGCAGAAGCGAGAGGGAGGGAAAGAGAGAAAAAGCATTAGGGGAGGAGGAAAAACTCGAAATGAAATGGTACCAGAGGCTGGTAGAGAGGCCTCGCTCGCTGGGATTAGAGCAGAAAGATTGGAGTGCAAGTCAACTTGAAAACGTGCTCTGACCTCGGATGTACACAGTTGCGCTAAGCGTCTCTGCCTCAGTCTCCGGTTATCCGAGCATTGTGAAGCCGGTCGTTGTATTTTTGTTTAATCTAGTCCTTGATTTCGGCGACGTTTCTCGAAGTTGAATATCCTAGAAATGTCATTTTTCCGTACTAACAGTTTGTTTGGCAAAAGCGCGTACGGCTATATTTTTTTCTTCAAAACAGCGTTGGTAGGCACTTTCGAACGGGAGTAGGTAGCGAGGCCTTTCAATCAAGGCGCTTTGTGTAGGAAGGAAGTCTTTTGAGTTTTCGACAAAACAGATCGAAAAAAACACACCTGGGCAAAAGAGACGTTTCGACCGCGATCGTTGACGTTATTCTTTTCGGACGAAGCTTCTTTTTGCGGACGCTCTCCTATCAATCATATCTGGTCTATTCGTACCAATAGAGCATGGAACACCCCTTAAAGGTGCACACGCGAACCTGCTGTTTCCAGATTATCCGAATCAATGGATATTCTATCTCGGAAATGCTAGTGGACTATTAGTATCTGAGGCAACTGGATCACTTATCGGTAATCGTGGTTTCTATTATGGTAATGGTACCTTTCTATTCGTGGTAATTGTATATATATTTATTAAAATGCATTCTTTGAGATAGCTCCTGTGTTCTGTCGTACAAGCTCTTGTCCGATAGTTTCGACTTATCGAAGACAATTTAATGTCACTGTTCCAAAGAACTTCTCGCTCAGGTTTCTGCTCGCACGAGTCGATGCGTTCACCTAATTTGGTTAATTAAGAAATATCCATTATAATCACAATTTGACAATTCCTTGCACTCGCTCAATACGGTTACGACCCCTTTCCATTATTTAGTACATTTCTATTTTGGTACCACGCGATATTCGAAGATAAATTCGATATAGTCCCGCAGTATTGGCTCTTGTTGAACAAATTGCATGTACTTAAATATATATGGGAAAAAAGCCGACGACTATTTTATAAAATTCACCGGGATGACAAAAAAGGATAGGAAAAACGTCGATGGCTGGTTTTAAAAAATCACACGCTACGTTAACCATACTCCGATACGTTGATAGCTGCAATGGCGTAGGATGTATAAATATTTATCGCCTGAAGGCATATTGAGTGTTCCAGACTGAACATATTGGCATTCATCTTTAATTGAATTGAAGTAGATGTCAAAGATTAAGCGCGACATCCTCGGTTGTTGTCTAGGTCAGTTTTCCTGTTACTCGATTTGAATTATTTTCATTTGAATGACAAAAAAAGAAAACGTCTAGACGAGACAATGGATAAAAATAGTGCGAGCACCGAGCTGATTCGGAAAAGTATTAAATATTTTCGTTGCTGCCGTGTGAATTTGAGATTAGTTTGTAATCGCCTCTTCTGACTCTTCATCGATTCGCTATTTCCAGAATACGATATTGCAAAATGTATTTCTCTCTCTTTCTTTCACGGTTCACCATAAATCACGAAGGGCGTAACTTCTCGCGACAGAGAAAGCAGAGGAAATGCCGATCACTTCACGAAACATCGGTCGATTTTTTCTAAATCTTGGCTTGTATCGAATGTATGAAAAAATAATAAAGATTCGATATTGACTATTCACAAATCAATATTTCAAAAAAATACATGTTTATCGTTTGTCTACGTTTAGTAGCAAAATCCACAAATAAAAGCAGGTTTAAGAGCCATTCCCCCTGCACACTCCACTTCCAATCGAATAAAAACACGTTTTTTCTCGGGAGATCTGAAATTGCTAGCGCAAAATACCAGCGGAAACGAGTTTTGTGTTATTTCTCGTATCTTTCTTTCGTTTTCGTGTCGCGCGCTTGGAAATCCCTTCCGCTGTTGATCCGTCTCTTGTTTCTTAAAACCTCTGTAGTTTTCTTCCTCACTTTGGGGTGTAATGGAAGTAAGCGGTCGGATATGTCCCCGTTGCCGCAAGTGGGACAGCCGACAGAAGTGTCCGGATACATTGTCGTCATCCCCCCCCCCCCTCTTCTCGCCAGGCAAGACCAAACTTTTTCGTTTTCTCTTTTCTGTCAACCTACACGCGCAGTCACGGCCGAATAAACTCGACTCTCGTCCCACTCGACGTGTCGAGTGCCGGATTCTTGGACTCCAGTTCGAGTATCATCCCCGTTACGTTCACCGAACACCCTGGACTGGTTGAGCTTTCAAATCTCTCCCTCTCTCTCTCTCTCTCTCTCTCTCTCACAGGTACTCGCTCCCCTTTCTTTCTCTACTTTCGTTCCTTCCCCATCAACTGTTTGTACAACCCCTTCTGACTGCTTTTCTTTTGTTCTTTCCCACGGATCTCGTACTTTTGAGCGTTCAATCAACGACCACCCAGGAAGATGAGCAGCAATACGAGGAAAACCAATAATGAAAGTACACCGAGTATGAGACGAGGATAATCCGCTTGAAAATTGATCAAGAAACGGAACGAATGAAAGAAAAGGGGATGAAGAAGAACGATCGAAGGATCTCGTTATCCCACGAATCGAATAGAGAAACCCGCGACGACCTCTTAGTAATTCCTCCATCGTCGTACGTTTGCGAAAGGTCGGCATTCGTCATATTTTTAGAGCCCTTGGGGAACATTGGCTGTCTGGTGGGTCTCTCGTGTTACCGGTAGTCCGCACACATGTGCATCGAGACTAAATCAAGTGTCCAATTATTCATAATGTCGTCCCGTATGCCCTTGCGAGCTTTTACGATCCTACTCCTTTCACGTTTCATTCGTATCAAATTCCATAGAGTTCCATTGATGACTGCTCTAGTTCCGTTCACAGTTTTGTCCACTGGTACGTATTTTCTGATCTCCAATCACGTTTCCCTTTGCACTGGATTGTTTGGGTCATCGTTCAATGATAATTATATTATTCTTGTGAATCGCTTTGGATTTCGAGTCGGTGATAACGCAAATAATCCAATACCAACTCAATGATAACCCAATTCGTTCAACGGTAATACAACGATAGCTCGAAGTACGTAATGACAAACCGAATGATTCAATAACACCCCAATTATAACCCGAAACGTCCAACGTGAACCAAAATAATTCATTGTGAAACGAAATCACCCAATGAAAACCCGAATCATTCGATGAAAACTCAAACAATCCCAGAGAAATGAAGACGAATTAAAATGAACCAAAACCTCTGCGAATCTACCTAAGATGCCAACGCCGGTGGCAAGGGTCACCCATCCCAGTATCCACCACTATCGCGGGCTGCGTTTGCGCAACCCTCGAACGTACAGACGGAAAAAGGCGCAGGTAAAATTGAATTTTGCGGTTGCGCCATCATAGACAAGAAAAGATTGCGATAGTTGCGTCGAGATCTTTTTCGTCGTTCGCCCCGTTTCATGTTCCCCCCCCCCCCCCCCCGGCTCCAAACTCGCACTCCATTGGTGCAAGTATCTCGGGATTCACTCACGATTCTTCTCGTTTTTTTCCCTATTTCTTCCTTTTTCCGCAGCCTCGATTTCTATTACACTCCTGGTCGCCCCGTTATTCGACACTTGAAACGTAGGTGTCGAAGGGCCCGGAGGAGGATGCGAAGCCAAGAGACCGTTCACGCGGCCAGGGTGTCTGAACGAGCGAGAGGAAAAGAAATCCGGAGCACGTGCAACGAGACAGGGAGTCGAAGGTCGAGTGTCAGTCGTAGGGCCCGGAAACTCTCTTCTTTCTATTTCGTACGTCTTGGTTCACTCTCGACAATCGTACATATAGCCCCCATCCCTACCTGAAACTCTTGTTCTTTTTGCTCTCGAAGCTATTCACCGACTGCAAGCTCTTCCTGCGCCCAGCTTTACCGTCTCTGTAGCTCCTCGTTCGTTCTAGCCAGGAGACATTTACGATACTCCTTATACGTAACGAGGACTGCGACACTTATTCTTCTTCGGATATCTCGTTGAAATCGAGTTCGCACGAGTTTTTCTGCAATCCCGAGTGTACGGGTGGTAGCGAAAAGGGGAGGAAGGCAATAAGAGGACGTCTTTGTACCGACACCTGCTTCCAAGTGTTACGAGACCCGATCGAACCACCCTTGGCCCCGGACGAGATCCTCGCACGTACCGCGCAGGGGTGGTATCCTCGCCTGTCCTCGTCCACCCCGTTCTTCGCAAAGTTACCACGCATCTGGCAACCCATACGCGTACGTGTGTATGTACAGGGATTTCTCGAGATCCGCTCGATGTCGTCGAGAGTTTCATTCCCTCGGGCGATACTAGCACCCTCGCGTGAACGAGGCGCGTACATTGGTACAGCCACGCCGACTTTCGCCTATCTACCAATGATGCAACGACCAACCGGTCGCCCTCTACAGCTTCGAACTCAAGATCCGCGTACGACGCTCGGGCCTCTCCGCAAGTCCCATTACCACCCCCTCAAGTTTCATTCCTCTCGAGACCCAGGTTGCTGGAAACGTGTGTAGTGTTCTCCCGTGCAGATGGTGCCGCCTGAGTTTCGCCTTCGCTCAGCCTCTCACCCTCGATCTCCAGCTCTTTCTTCTCGACTTCTTCCATCCACCGGGGCACCCCGCAATCATTCGTGCCAAAAGTTATTTGCGTGAGTGCATGTCCGGAAACTGGAAAACCCGTGGGAATATGAGAATGTGAAAGAGGGTTCGAGAAGCTCGACAGTCTTCGGAGACTGCTCGTGGAGAGGATCAAAGTCGACTGTGGAGGCACGGAATGATGTATGTTGATTCGATCATCGGGAAACCCCTCGTCATTCCCTGCCGTATTGATTACACTCCTTGGAGGTACCCTCGAACGACATTGGTAACAATAGAACATTTCTTGACCTGCATCACTGATTGACTGATTGACTAACAGAAATGAAGTTTCCTCCCTTGGTGGGAATCGAGGATAAAATCGTACCACGATTTGTTGGTTCACTGGTTTGTAACTTGATTGCTGGACCAAAAAGTAGTTCTTTCACTTTTGAGAAACAAGGGAACGGAATAGTTCCTTGGGGGAGAAGAAAAAAATCGTTACTATTGGATAACACTGCGCAGAGCTTTGTCGACCAAATTTCTGTGAGACGTAAAAAAATCTAGAACTCGATGCTGGTTGTTAAAAGAGAGGTCTTCGCGTAACATTCGACATCAGCTTATCGCGGTCCCACGCACGCGACAATAATTGCGGTTACTGATTCGTCGTGACAGTGTTCCTTGTAATATAGACAAGCCGGTGGATAACACGTGTGAGAAAAGGTACGAGGAAGGCAAGAGAAAATGAGAGAGGGAGAGCAG
Source organism: Ophioninae sp. A BG-2022a (assembly GCA_030523105.1). Lineage (NCBI taxonomy): Eukaryota > Metazoa > Arthropoda > Insecta > Hymenoptera > Ichneumonidae > Ophioninae sp. A BG-2022a. Next base: position 22,150 of record JAPYZI010000188.1, on the reverse strand, counting down.
ACCTTTATGGGTTTCGATACAGTTGAAGTGATTCGAGAATAGCCGAGTGTCCACTTTCCGCCCATCGCGGAGTATCGGTTCCGATTAACGCGAACGGTACTGCCAGATTAAATACGTTTGCGGCACGAGGGTTGAATCCGGTTGCCGTATATACCCAATGGGCAATGGTTCGACCGTTACGCCGCGCATGAAAAGCAAGCGGACCAATAGAGCAGACATACTTTTGTGAACGTATATGTATATGGAAACGTTGCACCTCGTACACATAGGTATACGTATATGCCCAGAAACGTCGAGTGAACGAGGTGCGAAACGCGAACTCGCGACCATTCGTGAAACGGTAAATGCGGTCGATTTCGACGTTCACGCGACTCGAGGACGCGCGTTATAGCGCACCCTGTCGCACAAACTGTAGCGCATAGAGGTAGAATCGAAACTACGGGGCTATCCATAATTGCTCGTACCTTTCATAGTGCCTCTTGCGCACTCTGCTTCGGAATATCTTTCGAATATCTTACCGAGTATCGTTCGCCGTATCACCCATCGTTTATTAGCGTTCGGTTCACCTATCATTTATTAGCCGTATCACCTATTGTTTATTAGCGAGGAGTTGGATTATATATTCTTGTTGTTCCTCTCGAAATTCCGAAGGAAAAAGTCGTTATCCATTTTTCTCTCCTATCGAGCGTTGGTTAGACATTAATTAATAAGTGGAAGCCTATCGGATAAACTTCACGGCAAATGTTGGCTATCGGATAAACTTCACGGCAAATCTCAGTAACGGTGCGTCGGAGAGAAAGACGCGTGAGGACTTTTCTCTTCGGAGCTGCGCGACTTGTCTTATCCCGTGGAGAAATTCTCGATTTTAAGGATACAATGTACACGCGGTACATATTTTCATACTAGAAACGGCTCGGCGCGCCAACACCTGACACGATTGAATGGCGGGGGTCATTGTGTATGACAACTCGAGTGACTCGTAGCCCTTGCCTTGCTTTACTATAAAAAATGTACCTGCATGTTTTACAATAGTTGGATGTGTATCAATGGGTATATAATGGATGACAGGTCTACCGGTAGCGCATACGCGGAGTTAACAAGTTACATGTCTGCGACTTAGACAATCGCGATGATGAAAAGCGTCCTAGCTCTTGCACCACCCCTCCCTCGACTTGTTTCGCTTTGACGTTCTCTTTCCCCATTCTTTCTTCTACCACACTCCGACCCTGTGATGCACACGGTAGACTTTTGGGTTAGGGCGATACACCGTACTCTCGAACTCGCCGACAAACTACAAGGAGGGCCTCTCAATCCTCGTCAACCCTTTCCCTCCCTCACTCGACTCTCGTTGAGTAACGAGGAGAGCGAACCGTGTGCAAATTCTCTTCGATGATTATACCGATACAGGTCATTAATTATAAATTTGCATCGTCATAATTGTAACCCGCGTTATCTTTTTTCCACGCCCTTTTTCACGGCCATAAAAAACAATAATGCACACCTTGATTTTTTTTGCCAATTGTACTGTTCTTGACGTAACACAAAGATATTTTTGGAGATCGAAAGTTCCGGAAGATTTTGAAGATTATAATAAAAAAAATTTTTTATTTCATGTAAACCTGTGCGGAAACGTTTCACGGAAAATTCGCGATTAGGTGCCAAGCATATAGACCCGATAGTTTTAAGTTTAATTTTAAGTTTTTTTTCTGTTATTGCCAAATAACACTGCCAATATTTGTCAATGGCAATGTACAAAACCCGTAACATTTCCTAAAATCAGTGCACGTGCGACACGTTGGGATTGAATCCACTCTTGAATGTACTAGCAAGCGTGCTATAGTAAATTGTTTTTTTTTTTTTATTTCACTACACAATTTCGTCGCGAATAGCGATATTTTTCGTTCGACCCCGTTTGGTTTCGAAGAAAGAGAGAAAAACGCTAACTTCTAAACAAGACGAACGATAAAAATACATTTTTAAAAATATATCGAACCTCACGTCTATTGTTTATTTTCGTTATTCTATGATTTTCTTATGATTTATCTATGTTTTTGTTACAGGGGTCCCGCGAACATTTTCGGCTAGGCCTTTCCGAGGAGGTTGGTTCGTTTGTTTGGTTTGCAAATTAGGATATAGTCTGTAGAATTTTTCTCTATACTAATAAATTACATACGTACATATATATGATATGATATGGTATTACGACATATGCCCATATGTCGTAAGCGTTGCTCTAATCTTATATACGTATGCGTACTCCTCTCGCTCTCTCTATCTCTCTCTTTCACTTTCTCTCTTTATCTTGCTCTCTCTCTCTCTCTCTCTCTTTCTCTTGCTCTTGCTCTGTCACATGACAAACTCAGTAATTAATCTTGTAACGAATCGATACCCACAGATGTAAAAAAATATTTTCCATAATCATAAATATATACACACTCATGTATATATACATATTTGTACATATCTATATGCCCTAATTGTTGCCCTAACGCCCTAACGTAATACATGTTCATCACTAACCATCGATATCCACTTAGAATATATCCTCATAAATAATACCTCGAACCAATTTTATCACCATTGAATCCTTTAAACCCAATCAAAGTCCGTTACCTCTCGACCTGCGTTTCTATCTTTCTGGTTCTTCCTCCCCATTGCTCTCTCTTCCTCTCTGTATCTCCCGCTCTCTCACTCTCTCTCTCTCTCTCTTTCGCATCTTCGTCTCGCTGCCGCCTCTGTTATATAAATGCACATTACGTATACTGTACCCAAAAACCAATATAAACGAGCAAAAGGCAGGAGCCACAAAAGTTTAATCACTATAGACACGTACAATATTCACGGTTTTATTGTTAGCTGCAATCTGTCCGCGATCAATTTAGATTGACGATCGTTCTTTATTTACCGTTTTCATGCATATATATTAACACATATCATATTTATAATGTATATATTTGTATGTGTAAATATATCTCTACGTATACATTTATTCATACTTTTCCGTACACGCTGAATCGTTCGTGATTTCATTACCGAACTTTCATAATACGTATGTGTAAAAATTATGCAAAAAAATCGGTATTTTTTTTCATTGTAACAAAAAACGATAGTAACGAGTAATAAAAATGGTCGTACCAAGCGAGTCCTATAGCCCAATATTACATTTTTCAGTAGTTTGTTCACTATTTTTACGAACCATAAATTTCCCTGCTGCATAAAAAAAATATTTAGAAAATGCATTGAACAATATTTACGCGCGATCAGTCACCGATAGCTCCAAAAAAGAAACAATTTCCTCGGTGTTTTTCAATCAGAGTTCCATAATTTAAAATTCATAGCAAAAATCGTTCACTTTCCTTCCGAGACTATGATCATTGGAATTCTCCACGTATTCTGTAACAATTAATACTCAAGTCCCACGAAATGACAATTTTGAGAGAAACTGAAGTAACTTTTTTTTATTATACTTTGCGCTATGATCTCAAAAGTAATGTTTTTCTTCTGCATCTCCCTAATCTAACCTAATCTAACAAATATACACATACACACTCACAAGCACACAAGAACCCATCTCATCTTTATTAGATGATCAATGTTTAGATGTGTGCAAATATATTTGTGTGATGTTTGTCTACTCGAAGTCTCGTGTTTACCTGTGCACAAGGGTGCATGGGCCTGCAGTTGTTAGCGGGAACACAAAATTGTGCATCTCACACCATATGTATATATGATGATGTATATATATATATATATCTATCAATATTTATGGACACACGAGTCTACAAATATATGACGTCTCCGTAGACGAACGAGTCTACAAATATATGACGTCTCCGATAACCGTGGCAACTCTTCTACCCATGTCGCTCTCGAAGTTTGCTCATCTCGATACCGCGTCCATGTCGAATCGGTATAACGTAACCTCCTCGCCCCTTCGTCTTCCTTTCTCCACTTCATCACGCTCAAGTCACTCGCCGATACATTCGATCGGATATAAACTATATCTTAACATGCAAGATGATGTCTGCTGGTGGCATGTTTTACGAACTCCCTTCCCCGTCGCCCTCGACCTCACGATACAACTCCGTAACGATCTGCACTATGTATAAATACATATAAATATGAGAGTTTGTGTCAACGTGTTTCGAGAAAAAGAGATCTTGCCGTTGCTTGGCAAAGACTGCTGCTGTCAAGACCCGCTTCGATTTTGATCTTCATTATTCCATTTCCTTTTATCTCTCGGCAGAGAGATAGGTAAAAAGAGAGAGAGAGAGAGAGAAAGAGATTCTTCCTGGTTGTTACCTCCTCCAACTATATTTCCGTGTTTTTTCTTTCTCAACCGTTCCTCATATACTCGACTGACTTGCGAAACACGGGAAAGATTTTATCGACGTATTCGTGAAGCCCGATATGAAAATTCGTGGAGAGATAGAGGAAGAATTCCTGAGAACTTTATATCCGGTGGGACTAATGGAAGAAGAATTTGCGGTGGCAGGTATCCCAGCTGCTCCTGTATAGATATCAACCAGGTGACATTATTATCTGTACACTTGCATATAGACGTACGTACGTATGTTCGCACACACGCGGCTTAAAATGGTTTAATCGAGATATGTACCATGGCTTCATTGAATTATCAGTTAATCTTATAATCGCGATTTAATTTTCTATGGTCCTTCAGGCTTTCTCAAAATAAAGATGGCTAGGGAATAATAACTCTGTTCAGATTATGATTCGTAGCAGGTAAAGCTATAAGGCTATCTTGTGCTACTCAGGGAGGTACATTTTTGGATTAAGATACGAAGTAGGGCGATAAAAACAGTCAACTGGTAAAGTTAGCGACTTCGCTTGAAGTCCAAAAGAAGCCAAGTCGCGCCAAGAGTCTTTTTGCAAAGAAAAATATTGAGGAACAGTCAAGTTATTATCATTCTAATGCTTGTTCATGGCTCCTAGAAGAAAGAGCCTGAACAAGCATTAGAATGATAATAACTTGAACAAAAGAATAGAGAACAATTCACCCTGCCCTTCATGGAAAATTGTTTAACCTTTAAAATTACGAGCAAATTGAATGAAATACCTTTATTTATTTAGTAAACGCAGTTTAATCATTCTTTATCGACAAATGGATGAAAGAAGAGAAAAAGCTTTGATGTCATTATTTTTTTCGTAGTTGATCACTTTGTCTCGTGGCTATAAATTCCGTAAGCTCTGTTCGTTCGTGTCAGGTTTTTTATACAACGAATAACAGGAGCTATTCTTGAGGTTGGCTCTCATTTGGCATGAAGACGAATGTCGAACCGAGAAATATCGAAAAGTACCAATTGGTGGTATAAAAGACGGGAATCGAAGATTACCAAAGCTCAGGAAAACTCGCGTCAAAATAAGCCATTCGTAAATGTACGATGAACTAAATTTAACATGTGACAATGTGGCGAAATCAAATTCGATACGTGATAAAGTGGTGAAGTAAAATTTGACATGTCATGTTCACGAGCCATGTCAAAAGCTTATAACGAGATTATCGAATGTCGAAAGCTTGTGTTCTCTTTAATACTTTAGAGGTTGAAATATATCTAGTAAATTACTTGTATGCACTCGTAATGTGACAATGTTCTATATTATGACTGCTTGACATTAAAGTTGTAATATTGAATTCTATTCCATTATTAATCGCTTTCCAACGAGCTGCCGAGCTCGCACCTCATAAACACTGTGTGCAACGTTTCTGTATTTTTAGTGGACACTCCATTGAAAATACATCCAAGAACTAATGGATTTTCCATTAAATCTTTATCAAGTCATTAATTCATTAAATTCCTTTCCCTGTCAGAATTTGTCATAATTTTATTTATATCATTCCTGCCAATTATCGTGTCCGATATTCGTCTTTCCATTCGGATTGTTCGCGGGTTCAACAAGAATAAATCTAGAAATAGAAAGTCCTGGGAATTACGAGATTCAATTCGCGTCTCTTCCAACGTAAATATAGAATGAGAGTGGGACGAGAAAAATGGGGCGTCCGAACATTTTTCAAAAAGTTTGCACCACCGATATAAATACATAAATAAAGGATAGGAAAAGTGTACCTCTTGTGCGGTGAATCCGAACAGAATGGAAGCAGAGAGGAGGAAGAGGTTTGGGGGTTGAGAGACGGAAAAGCGAGGCGTGAAAAGTTTTCATGGCAGAGGGATGAGTGCCGGTGCAGGCAAAATGTTTAAAAAGTGAATTTTACAATTTTACATAGCAAAATCCGAACAGTCAACGCTGGAGATTGTTCCATAGGAATATTCAGAGGGTATATGGGTGGTTGGTGGAGCGCATTATAGGCTACAGTCACATGGTAAAGTAAAAGAGAAAACGTGAAGAGTGAGAGCGACAAAAAGGAAGAGGAAGAGGGAGGAAGGGAGTGAGAAAGAGAGTCACGTTCCCGTCGAGGGAGGAACGTAATGAATATAAGTAAGGTGAAGAAGGAGGAAGAGCCACGTTGAGGGAGGAAGACCCCGTGTTGGCGGAAGTAGGGGACGTAACGCAGGGACTTCCGGATGGAATGAGTAACGGAGAAGAATGGATGCTACCTCTGGGAGGGAAAGGCAGATTTATTCATTTGGTAGGAACGAAATTTCGCTCTTGCAACACTTCCCCCCTTGCTCCTTGAAAGTCTACGACCTTTCCACACCTTAGCAGTTACCGGAACAACAAGTCTCAGATTTTCTTAGCTGTACCGTACATTCTATATTCGTCTCCAACCATCTTTCATGCTCCGTCGTTTCTTACCTTTCTTGCGATTCTCCTCCGGCTTTTTCCCCCGCGTTTCCCTTTGGTCCTTGTTCCAGTGACTTTTCCTTTACCGACCGAACGATAGTCTTGGGTACACGGGCAAGTTTCAACGACGATCGTCCACTGTCCTTGAAACTGCGAGTTAACGGGTAGTCGTTCGGGTCAAGTGTCCACCCTTTGCGAATCGAAGGGTTGCCAAGCTTGAAAGATAAGAGTTGAAACTATAAAATCATATTAGTCAGATATAGCAATTATCTAAGTACTGGCCAAATTAAGGAAGTTAAGAGAAAAGCATCAGATTTATCCATAAAAAGGATTAAGAAAATTCAAATCGCGTCAACTTGACCGGTGTTACAGGTAGCTGTACACACCTGTGAGGAATAAGTGCTTGCAAGCCGGAAATTTAAGCACATTGTTGAAAATTATAAATATAAATATTCAATCAAATTAAATTTCAATACAGAAAACAAATTATGCAAACAATACTTATAGAAAACACTTTCATGTAACTAATAAATATTTGCAAAGATCAGAGTCGTTCGGCGACGGCACTTACCCACTTTGCACGATTACCCTGAATGACTCCAAACCTCAACGTCTCTAATATCACCTGTGGACGAATGAAAGACTTTGCGGTCCGCATCATTTCTCAGATTGCCTTGTCGACGACACCGGCGATTAAAGAGAATCGTGTAGGTCCACCCTTGAAACGGTGTAATCTGTCGAAAGGCATTATCCCACTTGCGAAGAAAGACTTCCAAAAGTCCTCGTCCCTTATATCAATTTCTGGTTGGAGATGCACCATTGACTCTGGTAAAGTTGGCCCGACCATGGGTCGCTGGCGAGTATCCTGTCCGACTCAAGACCCTCTTCTTCTTCCTTCCTCCTTACATCTTCTTTGGAACTCCCTCGCTCTATTTTTCTTTCACACGCGGCGCCACGAACTTTCTCGATGAAAACTGCATTACGAAGTTTCCAAACTGCCGTTCTGCCAAGCTTACACACACAGAAGTCGACACACTCGTGTATACGAACGAAAAGCATATGTCGAGATTCGTGACGTTCAGCTTTCGAGAGCAGGGTGAAAGACGTTTATCAACGTTTGCGCGAATGCGATCATTCGCGACGAAAATGTTCAAGTTCGATCACACCGGTGTGTAGGTTAAAGAAGAAAAAATTTGTCGACTCACCGAGAGCAAGTTCGGTGGAAAAACGTTCGGTTCGTCCAATTCTCGACATTTTGCTTTTGTTGAACAACTCGAACGGCCATTTTGCAGGAAAAAGAAACTGTGTGTGCAGTTCGTGGAATGCGCGGGCAATCGTCAACTGTTTTAGCCGGCGCGCGCGAGAACGGACGAATAATTTGTATCCAGCGCCGTGATTGGAGCAACGCTCCACGGGTTGACCAATCACGACCCACGTTATTTGCGAGTCACGTGAAGCATCAGCATCGTAATATTATGATACCCCGAATACCCGGGTAGCAACACGGCGGTTAACGCAATTAAACACGGACGATATATCGCGCACTGATTTTCAAAAGAACCCCAATTTACGACTACTTAAACGCGTTTGTTACCAATGACACAACCGTAAAAATATTCGCTGAAACATTCGATAGAGATCGAAAACACGTGAACGCGGAACTTTCTCGAACGCAAAGAAAACACGTGACCGCGGAAGCTTCTCGATCGCAAAGAAAAAACGTTTCTCAACGTAGACGTAATAGGCCGCACGAAAATTTCAAAATCGGCATTAAAACTTCGAAGTCACGACAAAACAAAAACGGATTGACTCACCAAAGCTGACAAAAGTCGTCCGATTGTTCGCTACGTTTTGCATTCGCGGATAAGGTCGATGAAAAAATTTCTAACGTAGTCTTAACGTCCCGAACGACAGTGCACTACTGGAGTCGCACGAGCACTACTAGCTGTCGAAGTTGAGAACGGTGATTGGCTCGGCCGCGGCAACTTGCGACGTGCGGCATCCAATCATCGCACCGGCTTCTGTCAGTCTCTCATTTGACTTCAGCAATTATGGCAATTTCTGTATAATTGTACTTATTTAATACATCTTATATGTTTTCAAAATATTTAATAGAAAAAATATTGAAAAAAGAAAAAAGCTAAAAAATCAAGCACTAAACAACATCACTACTCTATCAGTCTATCCATATACTTTTGTGAGTTAAAACAGTAACTATATAACGTACAAATATAATTACTGGTTAAATATATAACGTAATGATATAATGTATATATGACGTACGAAATATGCCAAAAATGCTAAAATTCCTTGACATCTATCGTGTACTGTGTTCAATTCAAAGTGTTTGCTAATTTATCACGAAATTTGAAAATCTATTACACTTTGGTGCTGCCGTCTAGTAACCAACGGTCATTCGCTATGACGACACTTGATTTCGGCAGTGCACGATCGTTCGCGAAGCAGGTAGGACGCGTTGAATTTTCTCACCGAGTATTTTCGCAATGACGAAGAGTAGTAATCAATCGAGCGACTTCTTCGAGCATCGGTGAGTCGATTTTCTTTTTATCTTGAAGTATCAAACCGTTTTGACGATTTTCTTTTCGTCTATCACGGGTACGCTGACAAAATTTTCTCTTTGTGATTTCGAGTGACCACCGCGTCAGTAGTACGTTCGATCTCTCTCGAACGTCTCGTCGAAAATGTTTGTGGTTTGTAACGTCTGCATGGTGCGCATACACAAGTGTAGTGAATTTTGATTTGATTTTGTTGTAGTACGCGATATATCGTCCGTAATGAGTTCTGTTAGAAAACAAAAAAGTCGTTGCGTAATACAGAATAAAAATGCTCATATATATAATAATATTACGACCTCGCGTTCGTCTCACGTGATCTCGGTTGTGACACGGCTCGTGATTGGCCGGCCGGCGGAGCCTGCACCAATCGCTGCTCACGAAACAAACGACTCGTGCGTTCTCGCACACGCCGAGAAAAACAGTCGACGATCGTCAACACGCTCCGCTATCGGCATGCACGATTCGTTTTCTCACGGGCACAATACGCGGTCGAGTTCTTCGAGGTAAACAAACGATCAGCGAGTTCTTCGCGGATAACAAAGGAGCCGAGCGTTCTCTCAACGAGCGTGCTATCGGTGAGTCGATTATTATTTTTCTCCTTCAACCTACTTCTCTCTGCACACTGGGGAGATCGAACTCGAAAATTTTCGTCGCGCATGGTCGCATTCGTACAAACATTGGCAAACGTTTTTTTTTTTTTTCTTGCCTTATAAACGTAAATAAACGTCTCCACCGTCGAGAACCCTTCGCGGTTTCTGTCATTTGCGATGCTCCTTCGACGTACTTGTCGAAGTGAATGTACGTTGAGATTTTGCTGATTCGAGCCGCGATATATTGTCAGTATTTACAAACGAAACGAACAAACAAAATGGCTGCCGGAGAGCAACAAAAAAAAAAAAAACGACACGGGACGTTGATGAAATAAATTTTCGGACGCTAGTTTTTATTGCAGTATAACCTACAAATATAAAATATCGATGTAGACATATATATATATACTCAATCAACGAATGATATTTGGTGGATTGAGTGCTCGATAAATTCATTACGAAAGCTTAATTAACTAATTGTTAACTTTATTACGTCCTTGTAAATAATAAAGTCATCCTTAACCCGTGTAGGTTAAGGAACGTCACCACAAAGTTTCCAAATTTTCATCTCGGAGATAATTGATTTTTCATTTATTCGTTTATCATGAGACCAATCTGTGCCCGAGTTAGCAATTAAAACAGCCGGCTCCCGAGTAAATCATAGGAATGGCTCGAAAAATAACACAATTTCAAGCGATCGATGAAGCTTCTATATAAAATAAAAGAAAGATATATAAAGCGATCAAGCAGTGTATAATAATTGAATTCCAGGAGATACGTAAGATTGCACTCATCGTGAGAAATAAAAATAAAAATGATCCAACAAATCTTCGAACATCGCGCGCTGTTGATAAAGTAAAGAAAGAAAGGTACGTTTTCTCGGCTTCTTTATTCTCGCTCTGCTATCCATCTCTTTTCCGGAACGTTCCTTTGATTTATATATCCCTGTAGTTGATTGCAATCGATTTTAGCTTTGCCGCGTCTACTTTTCTACCCAGCTCTGATTGTTATTACGTTCTCGTTTGTTTCGAGTTCCCGATGTTTCTTTTTTTTTTTTCTTTTTCGTTTGTTTTCTTTTTTTATCTGACCTTTCTCTCCCTCTCTTTTATTTCCTGATCGGAGTCGCCCCGTTTCTCTAATATTAATCAACAGTGAGACCACTCTCCGCATTGATCTTCTTGGCCGTCTCCAACTTGCCCCCTTTTCCCCTCCTCAAATTACGTCTCTCCGTCTCTACCCAACTTTATATCCGTCTCTGTTTTGCCTCTATCTCTATATACATAGACATCACCTTTGTACGTTTCCTCAGAGTTACGTGTTCTAGCTCGACGAGCGCGAATACGTGATTTCATTTACGATACGAACTCACGATCGTTCTACATCCGCTGCAAATATGACCCCGTCCTTCTTCGGGCATACAACCGGTTTCGCATCGGCTGGCCTATACGTACATACATCCCCTGATTCCCCGAGGATTCTCGAGCTTCCTTCTCACCCTCTTCCACCCCGGAACCTTCCTACGCGACCCACTCCGTTTTAGCCTCAAACCTGCCAGAAACTTGCCCCATCGAAGCCCTCTCGCTCATACCGCCCGCGCCACGCTTCTCCTCGACGTGTGTGCTCCTAACGAGAGAGTAAACTCTTGAAACCTTCGTGCTTACGAGCTTGGATACGCGCCATAATAACATTCTCGGCTATACCTCTCGCGCACTGCAAATCTCATTGTTCCCAATCTAGAATTCTGAGCCCGTTGCCACTTTCCGAAAAATAAGATGCTCTGGTGTTCATCGAATGCATTTGCGGGACGAGTCACTTGATGGAGAAACCACGGGAAGATTCGGGTTAAATTGTCACTACCCGAAACTCGGGTTTCCTTCAAAAAAGGTATCTTGAGAAATAAGAGATTTTACAATTGTCTTACTTGTTCGCTCAAAAGTATATATATCGAGGAAGTTACGCGCAAACACAAATCAAAGTATTATATTGATAATTAGAGGCCTTATGAACGATCTTGTGAAAGACCTTGGAAGGTGGGGACTTCAGAGGTGCTTTTGATTTTGCCTGATCGTTCGATCTGCAACAAAAAAAAAAGAAAAATTTTTAATATTACGAAGTGTTCATTTTTTTATAGTTTTATGATATTTTTATATATTTTCTGGATGTTTTTTTAAATATATTTCTTGTGTAAAAAGTATATTTCTATTCACTATTTTTATGTAAAAAATTCAAAAATGTTAACGTTCGTATAACTTGTATTATTAAGTATTATTAACGTTATCTATTTTTCTTTTCCTTTTTAAATACGTAGTGTTCGCTAATATTACATCAAGCTTTTTCTCGATCTTCTTTGAATGATCAAAAAATTCTATCTTTTCTCGTTTGTTTTTTATTTTCATGAAAAAATCGCGTTATTGTTTACGCCAAATTATGGACAAAAATGTTAAAAACTGAAACGCCCATCAACAACGATCTGTTATACCGCATCAGAAAAAATTAGAAATCGAAATATATCTGGCGAACATGACCGAGGAAGGAGAATCACAGCTTCCAGCTTTTGGCAAGGCCTTAAACATTCTCTCCATTTTTATTCAGCCAAAACTAACATTTTTCGAACATTCCTAGACGCGCATTACTCTTTGTGACGTGACGAATCATCGAGCATACTTGATAAGATCACAAATGTCTACGGTATTCGTGAAGCCACCCTCCGCAAAAAAAACACCCAATAGTATTCCCCTTCAGCTCTTAAAGTACCACTATTATTGGTTCATCGATACGATCTATCAGTAAGGCGTGAAGAGACGCTCCGGGCGTCAAAAAAAAAAAAAAGAAAAAAGAAAGAGCGTCGCGCCTCACCTTGCGAACCGTGGCTTGCTGCAAATGAAATAGCGGATTCACTCAGCCACCAGCGTATAATGCCACAGGCGTAGCGATCCCGCGCAACCAGAATCTCTATCCGGATGCTTTCGTGGTCAAGCTTTGATTTTCATTCTGCAACGGGGGAAAAGTGGTCCTGGTGGAGATAAAAAAGAAACAAATAAAAAGAGAGGGAGGAAGGAAGCTCGCGATGGAGCGGGACACTCTGTGGTACATTCCATGCCTCGAGAGCACTGAAAGCTCAATGCCCCTCTTCTCCTTTCTTTTGCTGACCCACAGAGGCCACCCGGCGTAGCGCTCGCTCGTTCCACCCCCCATCCCCACCGCGCCCTTTATTTTTCTCTTTTCTGCTTTATCTTTTATCCTTCTGTTTCCTTTTTCCGCGCGTTCTCCGACGCGGTAATAGCGCGCATACCGTGGCGTGGATGTTGGCAAGAGGGGAGGGTCGGTGTTCCGCACTCCGAGCACACAGAAAGGGCATTTGATACACTCGCTCGCTTGTGACGTCCGCCGAGTTTGTTTCTATCTTTTCCAACGTTCTTCCTTTCCCTTTTTGTCTCCCTTTGCGCCTACGAGACGAGCTCTACGTAAATTGAAAATCCAGCGAGTGATGGAAAGCTACAATCGACGTTTCATTTTTCCATAAAGTCCTGCGTTGGTGTTTCGAGGAGAAATAGCTGGAACGGCGTGTCATAGAAACGCGGCGAAAAAGGGGTGGCGAAATCATTTCGGAGAGTTTTTCCGATTCCCTCTGGATACACCAGGTGCAGAGATGACCGTTGGTGATCGAATACGACGGGGATAATCGTGGATCCAAGGCAAACGGCAGCCAGTCGTGGTTTTTAGTCAACCCCTTTTCGTAGGTTATGTTTATCAGGAAAGATCGATAGGTGCGCGTTTCACCGTGGTGGTTCCGAGGCTTTGGCACTTCTCAGGTTGGAAATACCAGCGTCAGTCGACGTTGGTACTGTTTCTGAAAGGAGTTGTCAGGAGTTTCCGGTGAAATTTCACTACTGCACTGTATATGTACAGAATCGAAAGACTGAGAGGGGGAGAGATGGTGTGGGATCGGAAATTGACGTTGAGGACAAGTACAGGAGGTGTATTCCAGTGTACAATAAGGTACGAAACTCCTGTAAAAGATCTGTCTGGGCAGGACAGAATCCGGCAGGAAGTTTCGATCCGCAGGATGATGGGAGTGAGAAATCGTTCTACGTTGGACCATTCAATGAAGGTTGGCCACCGGGGTTGACGCGAACTTTTCCTCCGTCTCTCGGTGCACTTGACAAATCCTTAAAGACATCGTACAACTTCAATTTCCTCGATTCTCTCCAGAATTCCTAGGATCCCTGTTTCGATGCTGAATTTGTGAAGGGTCGAGGATACTGGGTGTTTAGTTGAAAAATAGGCTTGTTCGAAGCGCCCGGTTGATCTCACCAGGTTGCTTAATCTTCGCGAACGCGGTTGGGAGGCGTTTCGACCGAAGAATCTGCCAGGTTGATCGAGCGCCTTCGTTAGGTGTCCTTCGACTGAGAACTTTGGGTTTAATGGGTATCGTATCGACGAATAGGATAGGAGGACGGGTCCTGGGAAATCCTCCAGGGTCATCCACGAGGATCCCTCATTGATAGCCAGCTCAGGCACCTTCGAAGACGAGGATGCACTTATAAGGGGTGAATTGTAGCAATCGAGGAAGATAGGACATGGTTGACGGCGGTCCTACGAAAGATGCTGCACCATGAAACTCTCTCGCACTCTCTCTCTCTCTCTCTCTCTCGTCGACGAAAACGCACCAAGGCATCGGAGTTGGAAACACAGGATGAAGGATACCGAGTGCGCATAGAGAGATTAGGAAAGCACTGCGGTCCATCCGGATGTTGCTATCGGGTTGAACACGGTACAAGTGACGACGCGAGGTAGGCTAAAGGGACACTGATCCTGGGCTGTAAATCGTTCCTAGACCTGGTTTATACTGTTGGGCAAACGCTACGGTATAGCGGTTCGAATCCACGAGGACGTGAAACTCGCGAGCTCGTTGACCAGAAATAACGTCACCAGGGCACCTTACCTTAGGGACTTTGACGGGTAAATCCTAGCACCGCTTCGTGCCTCACGGTGCGGCGTGGAAACCTCCGGTCTCCCTGGTCCTTTTCCCTTTCCACTTCATCTTCTCCTATTTCTCGGCTTCTCACCGTTTTCCCCACCTTTCAACGAGGGAAAGGCTTCTACGATCCCTTTGAGACTGCAACCGTACGAGGCCGAAGATAAAAGGTTATGGGCTAAAAGTCTGGAACCTTTCATCTCGATCGTATAGTGTTAAAACTGTAAAAAAATGTCCTCGACGCGAAAATCGATTTTCACGATAGATCAGGGTTATGTTCTCTCTATACGACATTAGCTGCTTTTCTGACAACGGATCGAACGACTATACGGCGTTCGTGACCTGTATTGTTTTCATGGCGCTTATATTCTTTCACGAAAATCAACGTGTATTTGTACGTGACGATAACACATTGAAATATGGACAGCCAAGAGAAAATGAAATTTATTCGAACTGCACTCTCGTTGAACGTTTAATCGTGATATAAATAATAATTAGTGTTTAGAAAAATCAGACATTCAAATTGAAATTCACAAAGTTTCGAGTGTCGGCTAATTCAGAAGCCCAGCTAATGGATTCATTATAATTAAACTTCAGTTTTATTGATAAAAAAAAATTTTTTAATTAATGAATCCCTTAATTATTTGGAATTCAGTTCAATAAATCGATACATCACGATTGAATTAATTAATAGTGTTTCTTCAGGGAATACATTTTAAGCTTTATTTATTGAGGCGTAGGGTGACTTACGATCGAAATCCAAGGTCTTCTTAACTTTAAATGCAAATTGCATTAAAAGCGACTCAATTTTAGTGTCAATTTTAAACTCATCGAAAATTTGAAACATTTACGAATTCAAAATTGACTTCAATCGAACTCCTCAATATTGTCAATATTCGGACTATCGAAGTCAACTCTTCAGATTCACAATTCATTGCCAAATACTTTGGATACGAGCACTCCAACGCTTTCACCGATAATCGTAACATCAACGAGGGAAAAAAGTGACGAAATTTCTTTGTACCGTGTTCATTTCGTGTTTTTTTTTCTGGCCAGGCTATGTGAGAACAAAAGGGACAAACGTGACGTCAAATTCACGAGGACCAGTAGGGACCTGTCAATTTCCCATGTGAATGTTCAGTACGCACGAGGGGTACGGACGCATGGAACAAAATGTTAATACAATTTATGTCGTGAACGCTCAACGGTCAGGTTAAATCGTGCGTGTGGAAAGCACCGGGACAAGCGAGTTCGAAGTGCGAGTGAATTATGTTGGCGATCCCATAAATTTCATTTTCACTTGTTCCTCACGAGACAGCTAGCCCAGTTACAGCAAAGTATTCGATTTGAAATGATTCTTTTTACGACGGAATCGTGCAGAGAAGCGTTATCCATTTGAAACACGCGAATATCGTTCGAACATCAAACATATGACTCGTTATATCCACGTGACGACACGTTTGATTATAACCAATCATTAAATCAAAAAATTTGTCACTTTTGTTACAATCCCTGTGCATAAAAAAATCATAGAAGAAAAAAACAAACGTCAAGCACCAATTCAGCTCCCCAAAATTACTTAATTGAGATGTTCTTTGAGAAAACAATATACAAAAAGTTGAATAATGTAGTTCTATGTTATATGTACTGGCCACGTCTGGAGGACTTATCAATAATAGTGCACCACGGTTTATAGCGTACAGTGTGCTTTTTTTCGATGCTTTCAACCTAATAGTTTTTGACCGTCAGACAGGCTTTGGTCAAACAGACGGTACATGCACCCGAAGCAAACAATTTACAATTGACGAACTTTCCAACCTTTTTTCCAATATTGGTGAATTTTACTACAGGAAATGAAGGCAAAATATCGGCCAACGTCAGTTTTCAAAATGATTTTTTCCCTGATGGAAAAAGGACATCATCTGATTATGGACAGCCACACGTGCAGAAGGGAAGTCCCGAAGCTGAAATCCCGAAACGATCAATTCGTCAAGCCCGCAAAATATCATTCCGACGTTGCATCTCTCTTCCACTTGGCACCCATTCCGATAACGAGTTTTCATTTCGCGCATGATGTACGCAAACGTGTCCGTGTGCCGGATGGCCCGCGTCACTTTTATTATTTTACGTGAGGTGCTTGGTTAATCCCTGGTGAGGCTTTAGCGCGATATATGCGACTGAATGAATGACGCGGATGTTGGAAGGGCGGGAACACGCGGAGAACCGGACGATGATGGGTATATAGAGGGCGTGAGAAAGAGAGACGGAGAGGAAGATGAGGGAGGATGAGAAAAATCGAACATTGCCGAGTATGTGAGCTAGAAGCGATAGGAGCATAAAAACGTCAGAGACAAAGAGGGAACGAGTGCGAGGAGCAGAGGGAACAAAGATATGTCGCAGAATAGTGAATGCAAGCACTGAAGAGAGGGAAAGAGAAAGAGGCGGAGTGAGATAGAGATAGAGAGAGATTCAGGCATATTCGAACGAGAAAAAGCTCACGTAGGCGCCGGTCACGCCGCACGCGCGTACTAAATCAATTAGCTCGCATTGTAAATAAATCGCCGTTTTACAACTGTGCTTGAACGCTTTGTCCGGCGTATATATGAAATTTATTGTCGTTTCGCATTTTTTTTTTTTGAGCTGCGAATCCAAGAGGGTGGGAGAAACGAAGGGTTGAGAAAGGGGTTGGAAAAAATGAGAATCCGCGTACATCCCACTTTCAGTACGTCCTTCACCATTCAATCAACGCGTCTGTTAAAAAGCCAATGAGCTCGCGATTAAATCTGTCCATTTCGGAGTGTCGGAATTCGTATGTGGAACTTGTGTGGGAATTCTCAACTAGGCGACATAGGCCATGATTAAAGAGGTACCGAAACTATCAACGTTGGAAAATCTGAAAAAAACATTGCGTGACCAAATTACGTTTAAACGTCACCAAACCTCTAGGAACGTAGGAACGTATCGTCTTCTTGCATTTGACCAGATAAGGAGCACTAAGATCGTCAAAGAAGGAAAACTGCGAAAAATATCGAATCTGATAAACTGGACTTTCTTGTTATATCTAAACTTTCCTCGTTCCAATTGTACAAGAAAAACTACATCGGAACTCGAACCCATTTTCAAAATGTCAACTCGTCGTTGGTTTTTTCTTTTTTCGAGAATCAAGCAGCGGGATTTGTAGGCGGTGAGTGAACGCGTGTTCCTTAGTGAGGTTTGTCGTTGGGTCTGGTATGTTCCAGTAATATTGCCCTATTCCCATATTTCCAGTGTGATAAAATAGAACCTCGAGCAAGCGTTGAAAGCCGAATGCACATCGGTGAATGGGATAAGCATGGGAGCGGCTAAAGCGAGTGGTTGGCGACCGTCAAGGGCTGGTACATGTTCGATGCAGGAAACATCCACCTCTAAGGCTTGGATACACAGCTAAAGAAAGAGAAACGTATCGAGATAGAGAGGAAAGCTTACCGGTTGGCAAATTGCGACTCGTTGATGCGAAAATACAAGACTCGCTGATTGGGGTCTGAAGAGCAGCAAGAACAGAGAGAAAGGCTAGAAGAGTAAACGCTAAATGCGCAGGTACATGATACGGAGAAAGTTTGCGGCAGTTCTCGCGTAGGTATACGCATGATCATTCGTACTCACGCATCCACAGAGAGATTCAGCCAGGGCCTATGTTGTCCCCCCGTATCGTTCAGTTTGTTCGGTTGTAATTTCAGGAAATAGCAATTTCCAGGCCAATTAGTGCGCGAAATATTGGAAAACAATGCGCAGAGCTTGACACGAACACAATATGGTCGTCCTATATGTACAGTTTCGTACAATGCCGCGTCTCCGTTGTCTACCAATGCAGCGGGCACACATCGTTCGAACCCCAACGTGCAGGTGGGCTTATGTACAGGTTCCTGTGTATATGTATACATTAATGGAGCATATACATTCCGCTGCCCACAATACATTGTGCATCGGTATCAAAGCGCAGAATGGCGGTTTTCCCCGGTAGAAATGCGGATGTCGAGCTTGCCCAGCATCCACGAACACATCGGTACTCCGCTTTGTATCCAATAGCGGGAGAACCTCGAGCGACAGACTCGAACAGCCAACACACATACACGCTTACAATTTTCCAACTCCAACCTGCGCCTTTCCACCTCGCTTGTTTTTCCTCCCTTTTAACGTTTTCCGTATTCTCCGCTGGGGTCCTGGTCAATACCGCCATACCGTCGAGGATACTCGCTATCAGCCGGGAACAAAAGACAAACAATTACGTATGGGAGATTCTTTTGTAGCGATGTGGTGGACTGAAGGACGTGCTGATCTGCAACGGGCTTGGAATGTCGTAACGGCGATACTTAGGTGTCTTTCGAAGATCTATGAAGAATCCTGGAATGCGTTATCGCTAGGGATCGCTGACTCTCGTATCCGGGTGAAATGATTCGTAGGAGAATGTGTTCAAGGCTGGCTGGTGGCACATAGAAACGTAGGATAGTAGAAGAAGAAATTCGTAACCCGTTAATTGGGACGTCCTTCTATCTTAATTATTTTTTTTTTTTAGTTTTCGTTTTGTGCAAACTTGTTGTATTGGATCGTAGTATTTTTTCCAGGATTTTACACTGAGAAAGAAAAAAATTAAATATAAATAGAATTTATTTTCCTTTTCGTTTCGGATACTATCGATAAGAATTCGATATGTTCGAATCAAATAGATTAAATTCAATTACATTCTTTTTTTGACTGTATAAAAAATATTTTTGACCAAAAAAATCTTCTTAGCCTAAGTAATCATTTATTTTATTCAAATATATATTTTTTAAATTGAATTTAGAAAATATTTACGAATGATATAAATGTTTATTTAATTCCAATATGTGTTTTTTGATAACTTGCCGTTTTTGAACAAATCGAGAAAGCTGGAAATCTGTACAATGTTTCATTACGTACCAAAAAACCTACAATCATGTTGTAAATCACAAAAGCAATCTGTACAAAGTTCCATTTCGTGCCAAAAAAAAAAAAAAACAGTGAACCATTGTCCAAACGAACGTATCCGTATGAGGAAACGAGGAGTTCCAATCTCTGTCAGCCCACCCTCTTCTCGATCCGTTACCGCAGTGTAACCATCAGCTCTTGCCGCACACGGTCGAAGAGTCTTCACTGTATTATTGGAGTTCACCGAGGTGCAAGCCATTCGGGATGACCGCACGATGCAAAAACGATTAGATCGACATTGGTGGTCCGGTGCAACACCAGTGGATATTTCGATGACTGTTGGAAAGCGAATTCGACGCAACGAAGTCTAATCTCCTCTACAGCCACCAGAAATTGACAGAAGGGCGGAACGTTGTTGCGTTCGGGCCTTGATACGCGAACGGTGCGTCGATCAAAAGTTTTTGATGTTAACCAGCTCTGTCCGCGCGTCTGCTTTTCAACGCTGCAAATGCTGATACACCGGAATCCTATCATCGATGATATCTCCCATCCGGGCCTTTGGAAGGCTCTCGAAATCGCGCCTCCGCGACCATATCAGCGTTATATCGATAAGTATGTAGGCGTGGGCGGGGACGCGCGCGAGGTGCTCATCCGGAGTGTCGGGATTCCCGACGTCATCGCTTCGACGATCCGGCACATTCGGAACAACGAGAGCGTTAATGCTAATGCTAATACCGATATTAATGACGCGACGAAACGGCTCTCCGTTTCACACGGTTCTCTCGAGAGGCGACGATCTACGTATTAACACGTTCGCGTTAATGCGCGTGAGCGAGAATCCCCGGTATCCGCGTCCCTCGACGCGTGTGACTTGACGCGAGCTCCGAGAGAACATTGTTCGAACGAAATGGACAAATCCCTCTCATGCTTTCATCTTTCTCTCGAGGTATCGCGCACACGTGATCCTGACGGAGAAAGAGAGGTAGTATATCAAGAGGAGTGGAAGAGCCGAGTGATTTAAACGTATGCATATAGGGTGGCCCCATTGGAAACTGGATACTTGAAACAGCCACGCCGGGAAGGAATCGCGTCGTTCATCCGGTACTGAAAACGTCTATAGGGTGCGGGTATATTTTGAAATGAAGTGCGGTAAACGTTATGTCGCTTTTTGGACACCGAGATTCAAAAGTAATGTTCTAGTCGGTTGATCGTGATAGAACGTTTACTTATTTCTTAAACTTAAAATACATTTCCCCTATTCCAAGTTCATTTTTGGGCCATGATGAGGTATTTATTAAGTTAATTAAAAATGAAAATGTGTCTTTGAGCGTCAATCAATTTCAGGCTTTCGCTTGAAGAAGAAGAAGAATAGCATTGATTGAAATTTCGATCCCGATACGAGTTCCATATTTTGCGCGTGGATTCGTCGTAGCCCATCATTATTTGTATTAATTGTTAGTGATCCGATTTCTATGGAGTTAATCGGTATACCTTACCTTGATGTGAATATTAATCTGGAAGTGCATTCATGAGGTATATAGCTTATGCTATGTACAAATAACGATGCGGTTTTAAACCCCATAAATTGCTTGAACCACGAGCGTGTGGGGTTGAAAATTTTGATAACAAGAACGTAGTCAAAAGTGAAATAAAACTGTTATCGAGGAGACGCGAGGAGCGATGGGCCTGAAGGGTGCGTGTGGTTGGTCGGAATGTCCGATACACTCGTCGTACGTAATACAGTACGTACATCGAGGATGGAGTAGAATCGAGAGATCCGGTTATAGGCTAATCTCCCTGGCATCGCGGCCATGCTTTTAGTAGAGGTATAATTGATTATTGGCGATTCGTATATAATTCCGATAAGCCAATTCATTAAGCGGTCCAGGTCATCTTGCGTCATCGTTTTGGCTGGGTTGTCTCGAGCCACGGTTGCGGGCGCGGCTTCCTCTCTCATCATACTCCATTGCATTATGCTGTTTAACAATACCTCTCTATAGATCAATACGACCCATGAACGTGTGTGCGCGCGGAAGACCTGTATTCCAAGTGGAAATCCTCCTGTATTCATACACCGCCCATACGTATGCTGTGGCAAAGTGTTCGCTTAAATGCACGACTCGAATAACGCTATAGACGGATATTACGAGAATTCCGGAATTATGTATACAGTCTTGCCCAAAAGTACGATGCTCCATCAAAGATTGATATCTTGAACAGCCCGAGTAGAAATAATATCAGGCTGGCTTGGTATTTGATCCAGACTTGATCATGCTGTAGTACAGAAGCCTTACTTAAGGCGTGCCTCAATATGCTTG
>JAPYZI010000187.1:0-81769 GCA_030523105.1 Ophioninae sp. A BG-2022a | reverse complement strand
TCTACTTAGGGCAAAGGAAGACTACGCGTTCGACTGATTTTCAAATAAATTTTCATACGCGGTGCAAGCTAGAGAAAGATTAAAGTTGTGCACGAAGAAATACATTCGAGCTTCCGTCGGTTTGTGTTTGTTTGGGTTTGAGTTCCTTGGGTTTGAATCGGTTTGGGTTCGAGTTTGTCTGAGTTTTAATTTGTTGGGGTTTGAATTTGGGTTAAAATTTGTTTGGGTTTAAAATTCTTTGAGTTTAAATTTGTTTGGGTTTAAATTTGTTGGGGTTCGGATTTGTTTGGATTCGACTATGTTAGGGTTCGATTTTAATTGGTTTCGAGTTTGTTTGAGTTGGAGTCTGTTTGGGTTGAAATTTGTCTGGGTTCGAGAGTGTTCGGTTTCGATTTAAAAAAAAAATCAGATACGGTTCACACTTATAACGTTACGTATATACTATGTATCGAAAAATGATAAAAACTGTAAAACTTCTTATTTGTTTTTAAATTCTGTGTCTTCGTTGTTATCCGTTCGTTCTATCGCTCGATCAAAAAGAGCGAAAAGATATTTCGACAGGCATCGTCACTCCCGTTAGATAATCATTTCGTTCTCGCGATTCTCATTCCTCTGATTCTCATCGAGTTCGCGGCAATAACAGCACATCGACGAGCACTCGTCCATGTCCTCGGTCACGTATGTCAAATACGTATCGACACTCCTCGTATCGAGGGATGGCAATGACCAGGACAACGATACCGAGTCAGGATCGGGATAGTTCGATGCCCAGTCTCTCGTTGCTCGCGTTGGACTCGACTCGTAACGCGACAACTCCTGCGATTTTCTCACGACCCTGCTACGGGTCGATAGCTTCTTTATTGCCTGAAATTTCAGAAATCGGACAAGCCTGTAAAAGCTTTCGTTCATTAAACAACATTTATGAAAATTGAAGTAACATTCGCATTGTATTTACGAAACAAATATAATAATTTTTATTGTTTATTGTTCTTTGTATTATGGAGTACGATGTACACTTCGATTGATTTTCATTTTGGATAAGTGTATGAAAAAAAAACTTAATTGTGTAATTATAATTACGAACTGATCCATTTCACTCGTACTTGATCCATTACGAGCGAAAGAAAGCTGGAAAGATAGATTATGCTTACGGTAATGTTCATTAAAGATTTAGTATTCAAGGGGCTGCCGTTTAAGTTTTACTGGTTGGATATTAAAAAATCAAGATTTAGGATCAAACGGTTGATTAGGCTCAGTTTTTTATAAATTGCGTTGCTTTTTGCAGTCAGTTTTTGCAAAATAGTGAAAGATTTGTTTCAACGATGAATCAATCAACAATCATTAGAAAACTCAACGTATATGTTCGGTTGTTCAGTAATTATTGATAATAATAAAATAATGCAAGTGTATTGATTGAACTTAAAAAGTGAGATATTTTGTGTGTCGTAGTTAAAACAAATGTACATTCACTCACGACAACTCAATCGAGCACATGCCAATACGATCGAATTTGACTTCAATTATTATGGAAACTGGGCAATTATCATTTCCAAGTGTTAATTCATTATTAAATGAATTAAAGTTTTTTATAAAGTAATTTAATAATCACGAACGACGTGATCTAGATTTCCACGATTGACACATAATTATTAACAACTAATACATTAAACGACAAATCAGTGCATAAAAATGGTTCTTCCTGTAGAAATTCAACAATACAGCTATAACAATTCCTACTTCATGAATTCCATTCTATTCCAGCGTCTAAATTTTATTTTCTTATTTATTATATTTTTTACAGTCGATATATACGCAAGTAACTTAAATGGAGTTTCAGGATGTAGAAACGACATTACTGAGGCAGAATGTTCGTAATTTTAATAAACGCGAAAAAACAAAGCTTGACAATGGCCCATCCCGAGATTAAATCCCAGCCAAAACAAACTTACGTACTCTTCAATAAATACGTTGATCATCATGGGTAAAAGAAACCAAAGTAAGCTGTGTTGTGTACTTCGCAATCACGGAAGATCACTTTGTAAATTATTTTCGTAACTTTCAATTTCATAAGACTCTCAACAATAGAAAAAAAAAAAAACGCGAAGAAACTTTTGAAACACGAATAAAATCTAAAACCATAAAAAAATAAAAAATAAAACTTGACAATAGGAAAAAAAACGTAAATAATGTTTGTAAATAAAAACTCTACGATTTTCAAACAAACCAAAACGAACAATTTTCGTATCGAAAAGAAAGCAAAGATTATAAGCAATTGAAAAAACATGAAAAAAAATTGGACAAGTCACCAAACTGTTGTCGAATCAAGCTTGATTTTTTCGAATTTTCACGAACACTGTCCCACTCTCCAATTTTCAAAATCCACTGAATCAAATAAATCAAACAAATTGAAATAAAAAATGTTTTCGCACATATCGTACAGGAAGAAGCTCACCTTCAAAATTCGTCTGCCGGATTTGGTCAACACCTCTCTGAACATCTTTGCCCGTTCCGGAAAGAAAGATACGATGAAAAGGACGATGAAAATCGAGGGTAGCGCGTAATAGTAAATTCGTTGATCCGACGCGTGTGAGGTTAGACGCGACGAGAGAATTGTAAATATAATTGCACCTCAGGAAACGGAAACGAGGGATTTTTTTATCCTCGAGCGGAGAGCTCAGGGTGAAATGTAAAAAAGAAAGGTGAGAACCGAGGTTCTCGTTCGCAATAATTGCCGGGAAGCCGCGACGTAGTTGGGAAATCGATTCGCTGCCGTCGTGGAGTTTGTCGTCGATGGTGGGCTGTGGGAAACCGTTGGTTTCTTTTTATTATTTTTCCTCCCACTCCTTCGATATTTCTTCCTCCCTGCCTCTCTCTCTTTTTTCGAGTCCCGGCGAATTTCGTCTTGCGCGTTACCGTCGTTTTCTACTACAACGATTTCGAATCGGTGAGAAATCGGTCGATGTTCGACCCGCCAAGTCTCGACTCGCAATGCTGTCGGAACGTCTGGTGCACCCCCTATTTATAACCTCTCCCACCCCCGCGATCCTGGCTTATCAAAAGGCACTAGGGGAGGTCGCAGAGCTCGTGAGTATAGTCATAGCGGGGGGTAGACGAGTGTAGAGGGAGGGTGGTTCTATAGACGAAGCAACCCCGTCTATGAGCATATACGAGGCATTTCATAAAATTCCTATCAAAATCTGACGGCGATTTGATGGAACTGCTTGATCAGCAATTTCAGTTTCTTTCGTGCTTCGTCCCGTCTCAGATGAATTATTTATCATTTATTCGGAGGAAATAATATTTTTTTTAATATTTTCACACTTACTTGAAATTCTTTCCTCTGATGGATTTCCATCGATCACTACGACAGCTTGAGGACACGTGAAATATCGATGTAACCTCACAAATTTTTGAAAACCCTTTTCTCACTGGCACTTAAGTTTCCAATTTAAAAAATCGAGTATCAGTCTCTATGAATTACACAAACGCGATTACATTACGTTGATGCTTCAATATTACGTTTGAAAGAGTACCATCCTTGAAAAATCACGTTTTTTAAATTCCTTGCGTACACTTACCCCCACTCACTCAAATCTCGTTAATCGTTCGGATTTCATTCGTCAGAGCATTCGTATATGTAATTTAAAAAATGTGCTTACATTTCCGCCGCGTGTCCACATGGCCCCCAGGTGTCCGCGCATGGTTACCCGCAACACGGTCCAACTGAGCACATTCTAAGTATTCCCGATTCTTCTCGATACTTTTTTTTTTAAAACGAACGTAAAGCTTCTCCACAAAGTTTCCCAATACAATTATTACTTGGATGGATTCCCCATTCGATCAGTATACTTCCATAGTTTCAAACTTCGTCCGTCGTTTTTTTTTTTTTTTTTTTTTTTTTTTTTTTTTTTTTTAATAGACTTTGACGTATCGACATTTATCCCAGCAAAAGTCAAGCTACGTATTGGCGTGTGCACGTATTCGTACATGTATCGTATCAGGTCACAGTGGTATTTTGTAGCTACCCTCTCTTCATCGCTGCTCACCCTACGGAGGGGTCGATTCAATATTTCTAAGCGAAATTACTGAAACTTACCGCCGTGTATCCGATGCACTGCAATATACTACGAATTGGAGTATATCAATGTGATCCGGATGAATACACATATGTCTGTGTATGTTTCTAGCTCCATTCGAGCGAGTCTGTATTCCTTGTGTATGGAAAATACAAAGCCATCACGAGTCGCGCGTGTCGATGTGGAAGATGAATAAGTGACGGAGCGAACTGTCGCGAATTGCCCGCACGACAAGCCACAGCGGCGAACCACTCGCTTTAATCTCCTTAATAATAATATAATACATTAGAGGCACAAGCTTTTTCCCAAAGTCCCTTGTTCCTCTGGGAATTGGGGTTACATCGAGCATTGAACGTTCACAAAATTATTCCACAAATTAAATTGGATCAATACCATCGCGGAGACGAATGAATGCTGTTTTTATTATTTTTCTGAATTTGTTTGTATCTTTTGTAGGATTGGTAGGGAAGTGCTCCCGGAGGGCCACATAAAACGTGCATTCTTATTCGTCGATTCGGACGATTGAAAAACTTATTAAAAATTCATTAGTCTATAAATTCTATTTTATGGAGAATTATGGTCCAATGGTTGAATAATAACAAAAAAAAAAAAAAAAAAAAAAAAAAAAAAACACTGCTCCTCCTTTTTGCTCTTGTATTCTTGGTGGAATTTAAAATGAGCTCTGACCTCCAGTGGATAAAAGTACAGTGAAACTTCAGTTATACGTTTTTCGAAGGGTATAACAATGTGACGTATAAATGAGAGTAACGTAGACGTTTAATAGTTCAAGTATTTACGTAAGTAGGTATCTGAAAGTCTTCAACAATCGAAAATGGAAATGGGTGCTGAATTAACGATGTTTTTTAAATAAAAAACTGCCTATTTTGTTAAAGTTTGGTTTTCCTGTTGAAAATTTGTTTAGTAATTATCGAGTAACCTGCCAATTCGAGTTTTCGAACTTACGTGTAGAGGTTTTATAGAAAGAGGTGTTCAGAAAAAAAGAAAATTCGTTTTTTTTTTCGTTTTATTAGGGCCATTATCATTTTCGATATGAAAAGATCGCCAAGGACGCAAAAACACGCTTAACATTTATATTTATAAAAAATAAACTAAATATATGGAAATCGAGCACGGGAATTAATAAAAGTAGTATGCGGTGATATGACTTTTGTATTTTGCCATTGATGCGGTAACAATCTTACAGTTTCCTTTAGAAGTTTATCATTCTTCATCGTGTTCCGGATTGAAAGCAGCCAGAACTTGATCTGCCAATTCTGGATGCTCGCGGGATGCCCGTAAAATAGCAGCAGCTTCGTTTAGTCCAGCTTGCCGATGCATCGCTACGTATCCATCGAATTCTCGTGCTCGTTCCAATGCCAATAACATTTCCGCGGCTCTACGGATTTGGGCACGTCTTCTCGCGTGATTAGCAGCTTTCTTTTTGTCAATCCCATCCATCTTTCTGTTTCGTTTCACCCTTCCCGCCCCGTCATCACCGACGGCAATTTGTGAAGTACGAACGTTCGAATTATCATCCAACTGTGAATAAAAACAACGCGCATAGAAACATCAAACAGGATTTTCCGAAAACGCTTAGGGAATAACTCGCCCTAATTTGGATAGTGGGATGTCTTTTTACAGACGTAAGTTTCATCGATGCGAAAGCTTTTGAAAGTTATTTTGAAAAAAAAATCACCTGTTCGATGGTACTGCCCAACGCAGTTTTTTCGTCTTTCGTCTCCTGTTAAATGGTCAAGAAAAGTATGGATTGAGAGCTGTTCTACGCATTGCGTAATCGTTAAATACGAGTGCAAAGAAAACTTATTTCCGATCGATAAAATTATTGACTAACCAAACTCGTCGACGGGTAGCAATGAACACCAATGATTCCAACGGCGAGAAGCCAAAAGGCAGTCTGATAAAATCTTGCCATTGTTATTTATGCTTCGCACGATGATCTCTCAATGATGGAAGGAATCGGAAAACTCATGAAATCCTCGAATAGTCGCGGTTTTTATACCTGCTAGAACGTAGCGAAACGTTTAGCTCGAGTGAATTCTCAATAATCAACTGAAACACTTGGGTGTCGCAATTCGTTTGCGATAACGCTCTCCGTACGTATATACGTAATTATATAACATCATTATAATACGCAAGTTATAATCGCTTTTAAAAAATAATCCATGGGAAGTTTCACGTTGCTGCCTTATTATTAAGGTTCGCCGGATTTATAAGATATACCAGTTTATATATTTACTTTATTCAAGTACCGATAACGCTAGCCTATAGTGCCAAATATTTACACATAACATTTTTGGCTCCTAAATAATCTTCGAAAGTATACATATTATTATATGTTCTGTTATAAAGAACGGCCAAGGCTGGGTATTGCGTAAAAAATATTGAAAATTGATATGAATATTTGAATAAGTCTCTTCCGCGCATTTTTTTAATGAAACCCCGTTGGGACATTCGTATAATCTGTTTTCGTGTGACAGGTATATTCGATTTAGAGGTAATCAACAAACAAGTTGATGCTGTTTATAAATCGACGTTAATTCGCGCACTCGACGAAACTTTGTGCATTCGTCAGCCGGTGTAGCTTAACGGGGTAAACCGCCCCTAATATGAATTTCATCATTGCGATAACCTTTACGTATTAATAATTACAGAATTTACAATATCAACGGGAGAGCTTAAGTATTTTTTCAAATTATCTCCTCACCACGTTATTTTTTAATACAATATCTTATCTGGTAGAAGGAATTATTGACTCGGAGATGCTGGTATTAAAAGCGTCTGTTTTTTTTTTTTTTTGTTGACGCAGCTGTACTTGCATGAAATATGAAAATTTATACCGACTCAATTTTTATCTATTAACGATATAATGGCAATCCGAATATCCGCGCGTCAGACATTTAGAACACAAATGAGATGCTGTACTATGTAGATTGTCGTAAGTCCGAATACGTCGAATGTAGTAAATGGCATATTTCCCTCATTATATTTAACTGTCATATTTCCTCATATTATTATCGAAAAACAAAATTCTCAAAAAATTCCTTTTTCTGAGCCTCGAAAGGATAGAATAAAAAACAAACTTTAGGTTATGTGTGACTAATTAAAAACGAACCTCTAAACCTACACTGATGAAAAAAAAATGGCTAACGTATAGACGCGAAAAACATACGAATGTAAAACGTATAAATGAGGTTTCACTGCGACAAAAAATCCGGGCGAATTAAAACGATCACCCTCGTTCTTCGTAATATATGGGCGACCACGGATGTGTACGAAGATCCCATGGGATAGCACGACCGTATTATTTGATTACTTTTTACCAAGGGATCACGATGGAAACGGGAAATAATGCAGGCAATTTAATTCAGTTCTGATTTATTCCATTGAATATTTCTCTTCGATTATTTCGCACCAGCTATGCTCAGAAAAAAGACGCATTGCGCGTGGATTGTCACAAAACTAAGGGCCAATGGTGCCCTGTGTACGAAAATTATGAAACGTTACTGCTACATGGAACGAGGGTAAAGTTCGCGACCGACGACGCTGAATCTTGATTTATGGTTAACCAGGGATGGTAGGTGCCACTTTCATACCTATAGGTATATACGAGGTATATTAAAAAAAAATAAGATGGCTTTGTGTTTTTTTCTAAAAAGTATTTGTTTATGCATCAGTATCTATTTTATCCCCTTAGCATCACGTGCGACATCTTACCGAGTTTGCTGTGCCATCTTATACCACAGGGTGTGTAAAACGGCGAATTTCTATCTTTTTTAAGTTTTTATGAAAATTAACCCAAAGAGGAAAGATATGAATTTGATTTAAGTTTTCTATAGTTAGCGATAAGTCTAAGATTTAAAATATGTATGTTTGATTTCGAAGCATTGATTTTTAGTTCTTTTATGACCGATTGTTTAAAAAGTGTGCTATATTACACCACTCTACCCTATGCAGGAAAATGACTTGTATATCCCCATCGGTGTGTTGTCGGTGCAATCTTACAGTATCTTTTATTAGTACTTCAATGTTGATCGTCCGTACGATGGAAAGAAGCCAGAACTTCATCCCCCAATATTGGATGCTCTCGGTACGCTCGTTAAATAGCAGCAGCTTCGGTTAGTCCTGCTAGCCGATGCATCGCTACGTAACCATCGAATTCTCGTGCCTGTTCCAATGCCAATAACATTTCCGCGGCTCTACGGATTTCCGCTCGTCTTCTCGCGTGATTAACAGTTTTCTTTTTTTCAATCACATTCATCATTCTCTCTCGTCTCACCCTACCCACCCTGTAATCATCGACGGCAATTTGTGAAGTACGAACGTTCGAATCGTCATCCAACTGTGAATAAAAACAACGCGCATAGAAACATCAAACAGGGTTCTCCGGAAACGCTGAGGGAATAACTTCAGCTAATTTTGATAGTGGAATGTATTTTTACAGACGTAAGTTTCATCGGTGCGAAAGATTTTGAAAGTTATTTCGAGAAAATCACCTGGTCGATGGTAGTGCCCAATGCAGTTTCTTCCTTTTTCGTCTCCTGTTAAATGGTGAAGAAAAGTATGGATTGAGAGCTGTTCGATGCATTGCTTACTCGATAATGAGCCGCACAGGCGAGAAAACATTGTCGCTGGCTTCTGGAAAGCCCAGACAGGCTTTTTACATAATTTCCATCACGGTTCCCGCATGGTACAAGAAACTGTAATTTTTTGTTTCGAATTGAGAAATTTTGTGAGAAGCCAGCCGTTCGTCTATCAATTACACATTGTCTGGTTAAAATTCGTGAAATTCCGAAGGGCCGTTTACGAAATCTGTAGGAAACTATTATCATGATCAGCGGTCGAGGAGGGCAGAGTGTGCGGCTCGCTTTTATCCACGAGTGCAAAGAAAGCGTATTTCCGATCGATAAAATTCTTGACTAACCAAACTTTTCGACGGGTAGCAATGAACACCGATGATTCCAACGACGAGAAGCCAGAAGGCAGTCTGATAAAATCTTGCCATTTTTTTTTTTGCGTCCCACGATGGTCCGTCGACAATGGAAAGAGTATCAGATGAGAGAACTTATGAATACTTTCACGAAAAATCCTGGTTTTTATACCTGCTATAACGACACGTTCGAACTAAGTAAATTTTTAATACAAAACTGAAAAACTTGGATGTCGCAATTCGTTTCCGGGACAAATTTCAAAAAATCATAACCGGGACGTTTCATTTTGCGTAATTGTTACATATTTATTTTATTCAATTATGCTCATAACATTTTTGGCTCCTAAATAATCTTCCAAAGTATACATATTACAATTTATTCGTATTTAGTTGACGAATGTTTAATCTTGACCAGGTTTTTCAGTTTGGTCTAGTTTGAACGTCTAGTTTGAACGCTCTTGAAAACCGTCTCTTCTGTGCATTCGAGTTATGAAACCGTGTTTAAATATTCGTATAATCTGTTTTCGCTCAACGTATACGTTCGATTTAGAGGTCATCAATGAATACGCAGAGAAAAAAGGTAGAAACTTGATGCTATTCATAAATCGACGCTAATTAGCACACTTAAGGAATTTTGCGCGTGCGTCAGCCGGTGAGCTTAAGGGAATGACGAACACGTTCCTAGCCACATCGAAATTTTTTTTAAATTCAATTTCATCGTTCCTAGCCACATCGAAATTTTTTTTAAATTCAATTTCTCCCATACTGTTCAACCGCTTTAAGTGAAATTTCTTGTGTGTATGCAGGACACTTGCTCTAAGAGGAACATGCTCGGCATTTACCAAAATTTTGAACAAAATTGTGCAAATTCTGCAAAATTCTGGTTAAAAATGGGAGAAATTGCGAACTACGATCCATCGTATTGCACTTTCACAAATGTCCCGAGCATAAACCTCTGAAGCGGTGAAAAGTACACGTTTCGAGCTTTGTTTCAACCATTTTGATGAAGAAATGGCGGAGAAATTGGTTTTAGAAATTTTTCACATAAATGTGACAAAAATGTACCACCAGAACTCAAAATCTTATCGATCATCAAGAAAATTCAGTTAAACGATTTTCTCACTGGCGGCGCAGCGGCTCGCATTCTCCGTTCTTACCGACTTCACTTGCATCCTTCCGAAGAATCAATATATTTTTTTCCTTGTCACTTGTTCACTGCGCTAATTCGTGATCTCCGTCGCTACGATAGTTACCGTAAGCTGCAGCAGGGAAAATGCCCAAAAAATATTCTAGAACAGTTTTTTGCATTTCCCCAATCTAATTTTGTATTTTCGGCAAAAACTCGGGCATATTCAAAATCAGCGAAAAATTTCCGATCAAACAGACCCTTTTAAGAGTTTAAAAACGGAAAAAAACATTTTTCGTCCTTCCGGGCCGTTTTTCCAGAATCTCAAAAATCACGATATTTCAAAAGGTCGTAGAGTGAACTTCTCATGTGCTATGGAGATTCAATGGGGGAGTTTGGAAAAGGTTTTTGCCTGACTTCGCAAAAAAAGAGGCAAAGGGGTATGTATGGAAAAATTTGTAAAAATCGATGGTCCAACTTTGAAATTCTGCCAAAAATCGAAAAATCATCGGATTTTAGATATTAAAAAAGCATTTTGAAGAGAAAATCATAACAAAGAAATTGGGCGCAAAGTGGAGTACCAAATCCCAAAGGAAAAAAAGTTATGCACGTTTTAGTGAAAAAACTTTGTTCCCCCAAAAATGAAAAAAAAATTTTTGATTTTTAATATTTTTTTTATAGGTCCATTTCGATGTAACTTCATCCCCTGAACACGAAAAAAATTGTAAAAAACTTCTAAAATCACGATTTTTTTGCTGTGTGCAGTGCTTTCGACGAAAATTCGTTGATATTCGTAATCAGCTGAAAATTTTCGATTAAATATACTTTTTTAATACTTTTAAAACAGAAAAAAAATGTTCGACTATTCCGGCCACTTTTCCGGAATCTCAAAAATCCCGAAATTTCAAAAGGTAGGGTGAGCTTCTTATATGCTATAGATTCAATGATTGCACTTGAAAAATGTTTTTGCCTAACTTAAATAATGGCGTTGCACGCGTACATATACGTGTGTGTTTTCGTTGCGACGAAACTACGCGCGTCTTTTCTCCACGCTGCGCTCGTAACGAATCCACACGTAAATAAACACACACGCGCCCACGCTCAGCGCTCGCCAATTGTCCTGTCACGATTCTTCGCCCGAAAAGTCGAGACTTCGCGGCCGAATTCGCGAGTGGGGCACGCCATCCGTCGGTAGTTACTCGCAGCGCAAAACTCAAAAATTCTCATTACCGACGTAACGAGGTGCTGCGTCGAAAGTTTCCTTTTAACCTTTACGTATTAATAATTACAGAATTTACAATACTAACAGGAGAGCTTAAGTATTTTTCCAAATTGCCACTTTTCCGAGCAATTTTTTACTATATTTTCTTATCCGGTAAAACGAGTCTTCGACTCGGAGAAGCTGGTATTAAAAGCGTCTGTTTTTTTTTGTTGACGCAGCTGCACTTGTATAAAATATAAAAATTAGTACGTACGCAATTCTTATCGACTAACGATATTATAATGGCAATTCAAATATTGGCGCATCAAATATTTATAACACTAATAATATGTTGTACTGTGAAATTGTTGTAAGTCCGAATACGTCGACTGTATTTAAGTCTCGTTATTTAGAAATGATAAAGAACGGGCTTATCGACAATCGAATAACTACGAAATAAATGATAGCTTTAAGAACTTCAGTTGCAGAACAACAGAAGCAAAGGTGACAAAAATATTAATTTTCATACGTCAAGATTTCCGAGATTTAAAAAAAAAGTACAATTTAACAAAATTGTACTCGAATGTAAATTTTAGTCGCAATTACTTTATTTTCAAGGAAAAATAAAAAAAAAATTCATTTCTATTAGAAATAAAATAACCATTTTTTTATTTCCAAAAACATTCCGAACAAAATTTAATATTTTTGTAAATAAAAAATATGTATATATTTTCATGTGGAGTAAAATTAACAAAATTACAATTGAATTATAAGTAAAATAACAATAAAAAACAATATATATATATATGCACATACATATATATATATATCGCACGCGCAGCACATGCGCATGCGCATGTGACGAGTATGAGCGGCGTCGTTCTCACGCGCTGCCACGCGTCGTCCTCCCGGTCTCCTCTTTTCTCTTTCGGCGTATAGAGACGGTCACCCCTCTCGTGATACTCAATGTGCGGGGTGAACGACGCAGCGATGGAAAATGAATTTATATATATATCGCCATACATAGGAGGTAGCACGTGCCGTTTCGTGTACCCACGGAAAATTTATAATTGTCATAACATGACCCTTCATACATACTGACCCACGGAGTATCAAAACGTCCATTCGTAGCTACATGTACCGCAGCCAGAATGCACAGGTTATTGTTATTTCTAACGTATTTGTTAAAAAAAAAAAAACCACATTATTTTTGAACCAGTGAATATTTGGCAACTGCAAGAGAAATAAAAAAAAACTTCGCGAACCGTCAAAATCTTTATTTGACTTTTCGAACGACGATTTTTTATAATTTTTCAATTTTTATATTTATTTGAAGGAAAATAATGAAGAAAGAAAACATTCGGACCGCTTTGTAATAGGTTTCGCTGTCTAACTTGCATTCGCCACTGTCGGAGTACTCTCCGCACGCTTCTCGTTTCCTTTTTTTTTCGCCTCTCTCAATCTTCACCAAGCCTCGGTAACCGGAGTAACTAAATCGGCACGTGCCGTAGGATACAATGGCTCCTAGTATCTCATTTAAAATACGAAACTATTCTACCGTCCAGCTTATAACGAGCCGAGTAATTGTGCCCACGCGGCTTCATTTTTAATATTTCGCGTATTACTTTG
The DNA here is from genome assembly GCA_030523105.1 of Ophioninae sp. A BG-2022a. NCBI lineage: Eukaryota > Metazoa > Arthropoda > Insecta > Hymenoptera > Ichneumonidae > Ophioninae sp. A BG-2022a. The sequence goes on along the minus strand of JAPYZI010000187.1, from coordinate 68,789 downwards.
TCCGCCAAACGGTTGCGGTTGTAAATTAACAAAATTGAACTCAGGTCCATCAAGCTACCGCATGGTCATTCGATGAAACATGTGCGTTGGAAAAAAATTCCTTTCGTTTGGTAAAAATGTCAAATTTGTAAAAATTAAATCAGGATTATGTTAAAAAAATAATGTTCGGGTCAGTAAAATGTTCGAAAAATCATTTGGATAGGCAAATTGTTTAAATATTAACAAAGTTGTGTGCATCAAGTTCCATTAAAAGATATTTGCGATTGATGCACCCATAAGGAACCTCCTGACGTGAATCTTTGAAACGTTTCGATCACCGAAATTTTTCAAAATTCGAGGTATCGTAGTTTTTTTTTGATAGAATAACGATACATGAATGATTTCAGAATTTTTCATTGAATAATTTAGCAATTACAAACATACGTATTTACCATGTTCGCTTATGAGAAAACCGGTTCCGTTTGGGTTTATTTGGGTTACGGTATTCGACAGTTTATCCAATATATAAATTCAATTTGTTCGCAAAAAATTTCGGAAAATGGGACGAAAAAATATACTATACTTTTTTTTTTTACCCACTGAATATGGATGACGATACGGCATCACCGCGATTATGATAATCGTTGGTGCACGAAATATATTGAAAAACACGAATCCTAGTGAAATTATATTTGGGAGTATCGCAAATTCTTTTTCACCGTTTCCCAACCGAGTGCACTCCTAACGTAATTTTTCAGGGGAAACAATTGCCACTGGCGATGAAGTAACGACCGTCGCGTGCCGTCCACGTGGCCAAGATACGTTCAAACGTCGAGGGGCGCGCGAGAGAGCCAAAGAAATAGAAAAAAAAAAAAAATTGAGAGAGGGAGTGAGGCAGATGAGCGATGAAGTGCGCTGGACATACGTGGTGCACCCTCCTCCTCCACTTCTCTATTCGGTTGCTCTACTTGGTTATTCAAACAGAGAATAAGCCTCTTCTAATTGCGTCAGAAGACCCCGTTCCATTAGAGATTAAACTTCAAAAGAGAAGATCGGAGGGATCGAGAGAGTCCAGGAGAGAACGTCAGGAACAAAGAGAGAGGGAGAGAGAGAGAGAGAGAGAGAGGGAGAGCGAGAGTGATTGAAAGAGGAAAAGGGAGGGAAAGAGAGGGTTCCGGAGACAAACGGAGTGATGGTGAATACCCTCCGATGTGAGTATACTTTGGATGTACAAAGTGATGTTTAATTAATTCTCCAATACCCTGACATAGTTTCGAGTTCGCTTACCATCCCAACGATCGATACTGTACGTTCTATCATCGATCCGTTTTTTTTATTATAAAACAGTTGGATGCGTACCCGTTGTTTCTTTCTTTCTCCGTTTTCGTGTTTTTTATAAGCGCGGAGCAAAAAAACCGACAAACGTTCGTAGTGACATAATGCGTGACACTGGCGAGCCTAGACCGGCAGGAAAACACGGTCGTGGTATGACGAAGGCGCTTGAATTCGTAACTGAACGCATACGAGCTATAGTTTTGCCTGTAGTCGCAACACTCCCGTTACCCCCTGCTCTTCTAATCTATATTCAAGATCAACGACGCGAAGATTGCCCGAAAGTTTGCCCTCCCGGACAAACCGCAGCTTCGATGTTCTCGAACCGTGTCCACTTTTCAATAACGCGTGCCGGGCACTTTCCCATTCGTGTGTGGGTGAGAATGACACTGGGGACGAACCAGTGTTAATCCTTTGGAGTGTCAAACGCGTGGGAATCACTTCGAGTCTGGCCTCACACGCGACCTCCGCGTGTGTCAATAAGTGATGGAGTGGGGAGCCTAACGGCGGGGTGGGGGACTCTCAGTACGAGACCCTAACGTGGACGAGGTCCCCCGCCTTTTTTTGGGAGCGGACTCTGAAGCTATTAGAATAAAAACGAATAAAAAATATAAAAAACGAAAAAATAATCGTTACGAGTAAGCGATATTAAATTGATAATCGGCCAGGTGATAACTGTTTTCGGAACGCAACCGGAAGTTATACGAATTTAGTATCGGCAGTTTTTTTTTTTTACTTTTTTTGGAATGTATGATAAGAGGCAAATAACGATATCCCAGAATTTCAAATTTCACGTTTCTCTCGTCTCAATTAATAATTTTTCAATAATTTTTCGTGTCTTCAGCGATATGTTTTTTTTTTTTGTTTACAAGGTTTGCACCGCCGATTTAGCTGATATTTTGCACAAACCTTGCTTTTAGTATTCCAAGAACACCCATGAAAGGATTTTTGGCGATTAACAATAGTTTTCGAGATATCGAATGTTATGTGACAGTTTTTGAGGTTACGTTTTACACCGACTTTACACGTGATAATGTTTTCTCTGATGTTTGGGTAGATAGCTTTTATCGCAATAATCGACTGTCCGACCCGAATTTTTATCGACCGTCCCGAAATTGTTTTCAATATTTCTTTCCGATAATTCTCGGTAGAATAATAATACATAAATTATTTTATAATTTTTCTAGAATTTCATAATTATCATAGCATTTTCACTATACGTATATCGCTCACAATAACTATCGGGTATAACGTCGGTTTTACGTGGCCCATTCAATGTCGTTATAAGCGATTTCAACTGTGGTAGGATTTTAATTCTGCAACAGATTAATGGAATCGTTATTATGGTTATCGTGAGCTCAAAATTATACAATTCTTCAAGTTTGGCCGATACCGCGTTTATTCGTGGTTAGACAGGAAAATTAGAAAAGAGATTATTCTTATCGATGGATCAGCCTTCATCTTGATCACTTGTTATCTACAACGGATTTTTATTCTCCCGCAACGAAAGATCTACTTTGATCATCGGTCGGTATAGTCAATGATCTGTTCTTCAAGCCAGAATCCACTAGGCGTCACCACCGGGGGTATCAACTGTTAAAAGAAACTCGTGGTCATGTTTACCAAGTTTTGATAAAAGGTAGAATGTCCTTTAAAGATGTGTGAGCTTGGTGAATCAAATTTGTATTTTTTTTTCCTCATAAGTGTATGCAACTTGTTCAAGGTTTATTTTGAGAACAATTGAGCATTTCTGAGTTGGTTTTTTTAGTTGAAAAATGAAAGTTAGCGATTATCGGTAAGGTAGCGACTTCGACAACGATTGTAGGTAATTATGAGTTCAATCAAAACGTTTCTAAGGTTTGGGTCAATGGAAATGTTTAGAAATATAAATAATCCGTGATCCGGCTACTTTGTTGATTATAAATCGATCAAGTACTAATTGTAGACGATTGGCTACTAATTGTAAATATTCATCAATGTTTCGACGCATGTAAAGACGTGAAACATTGAAAGTGGCCTATTATGTGCGTTTAATGTAGCTTCGCTGTGCTGTTCCTATCCAAATCGTCGTATTGGCCAAACTTTTTATTTTTCATCATTTCAATCATGAACGCAGTAAATTCATCAACTTTAATTTTTCACTCGAGAGATTCGACGACCAAACGAATGATCAATTAAAAATCGTCCAAACGTAGTAGCTCAAATATTACAATTCGTTTTCTGCTATACCGGCAGTAATGCTTCGTCGTTTCGTCGGAGAGGATTTTTGTAAGCGCTCTATCGGTAACAATGCTCGTGTGTTAATATTTCGTCCTTAGAACAAAAAATAAGTTATAACCAACCCAGCATAATCTAGAATCTTCCATTCATTCCAAGGAAACAAATAATAGGCTCATATTTACTTCAAACTTGGATTGGAAGAACGCGATACTTCCTCGGTCGATAAGAAAACTCCCGCTTTTTTTTCAAATTACGATAGTGTTGACCACAAAATAGTAAATTCTAAAATAGTAAAAAATTTAATTAATACCTCGAGTACATCTTGTTATTATCAATAATTAATCAAAAACTCAATATATTTTGCGTTTTTCAATAGCTGCTAATTAAATCATCGTTAAAACAAATTCTGCACTATTTGATAAATTTATTGCCTAATCAATCGCTCGATACTGAATCTTGATGATACAATATTTTGAGAATTTTCAGCGATTTAGTTTTATTCATTTTGCAAAGTATGAAAAAGCTGGTTTCCCATAAACTACCGTGTTAAATTCATATATTTATAATTTTTAAATCATTTAATAACAAATTCTAAACTAACACGAGTATTATTATTTTATAAAGATTTTTAACATTCATCCGGAAATACTTCAAATCATTTCCCTTCGTATAAAATTACAATGTTCAACCGGATTAGTTGAATTAACAAATGAATCGATAAATTCTGCATAATATTACGATTGGCTGACCAAAAGTGCAGCCGTTAATTATTGCGATCCGCTTGAAAAAATATTTCACTCTTTTTTTGCCTCACATTCGAAATGAAATCAAGATTTCTCGCATGAATAATAGATAAGCTAGGGCGAGCAATTAAAGTCGCGTCCCTGGATTTAGAAGGGCCTTTGTTGGACTCCCAGACGCACACGTGCTGCGAATTACTCATGCAAAATGTCGTTGGTCTATTAATCATTCCGAAAAGCGCCGCGTCTGGCTAAGAGCGGCGAGGAGCCATTAAATTATTTATCTCCGAATATCGACTTTCGTGACAATAATTGGGTCATGCATTGAAATAAACTTTGCATATATAGACATAAATTCATCTATGCGAAATCTTCGAATATTAACGAGCCCGGATTCGGCAAATATCATTGGCGGAGACCAAATACAGACACAACGATACTAGAGGCCGAGGAAAAAATGCAATTGAAACTAGTTCGAATAAGCTTCGTGTCCGAAGAACACGAAGATTTTCGATATTTTTTAATGAGAGTATCGAAATGGGTCGGGACTGTGTGTACAATTAATACGTAGTCAACGCCAATTAGAATTCCTTTTAAATCGAATTATTCATAAGCAATAAATAATTATAAGTTATTGCGACTTAAGACGCAAAGGAATTTGTCACCGTCGGTAAAGCAGAACGGAATAATACGTAAGCACAGATTTCCAAAATGACTCTTCAGAATTTAACGAAATTTCATCAGGTAATGATAAATTGATAGATGGATGGCTGTCGTATCATCAATTTTTTTCAATTCATGAAAAACAAATAGATTGCTTTAAAAGTCACGCCATTTAGAGGGGAGAACAGCTGCGTAGTACACATAGCTCATTTGAATAATAAATATACATTCAGGATTATTTATTTTTCATTTTCAGTAATAATTGAAGTCAAATTCGACGATATTGGCATGTAAAATTAAATCTTCTACTATTTTATAAATTATATCTTTTACTATCTAAATCTTTCATTACATTATAAACTGCAAATTTATTTATTTGAAACATATTTTATTTGAAACTAACCAATCGCTCGTTCAAAAACATAGGAATACAAAATTTTCAAAATTTTGGCTATCGGTAGAAATATTCGTATTTATTAAATTGTTTATTGAAAAATGTTGAAATAATTCATTAGCATTATTTTTCGATGAAGAACTATCATTCCTCAAATTTTCAACAATACTTTATTCATGTCTACCTATCTTAATCGTAATATTTTTAAATTAAATATTTAATGGCAAAAACATTTCCCACAATGCGACTACAAAATTGACCTAGTAACATAATACGCGGACTGATATTGTTGGATTACACAGTATATAAAAACCGTTTTACAGAATAAAGCGTCGTTGAGTCGATATATCGAGCCATCGCACCTTCGTAATCAACCGGTTCAGCCAACTGCACCTGTAACGCACAATTGACCCGGTGACGAATAACCGTTGAACATATTTTCTTATGACCCGACGTACGTAGATACGCGTTGGCACATTTACGATGCAACTCCCCAGCGTACCTAATGATAATCGATTTCGTTATTCCGTACTGCAAATGCAAAAAGAAAAAACATCGATTTTTTTGTACCCGGCGCAGTGGAGTTCCCCCTAAAACAAATGTGGCTGCTCATATTTACAACGAAATACATCTGACGCTGAAATTGCAGTTTTTAAAATTTATTATACAAAGTTACTAATTTTTGTATTTATTCTATAAGCGAATACTTGGTGGAATTATTTTGTGCATTTTTTATTTGTTCCATGAGAAAATACCTGTGAAATAATTTAAAAAATTTATTTTTACATTCAGGATTATTAATATTTTACATTCAGTTTTTTAATAAAAAAATTGTATTTATTACATGAAAAACACATGTCGAAGGATCTTTCAAACGATTAATTAACTCCATGCGAAAATACCTGTCAAATGATCACCAACAATTGGAGCCTTCTCCGAATTTCATAGTCCCTTTATTAACAAGAATTCCATCCATAAAGCCTATTTTAATATGATCGAGGTGAATTGTGTTTCGGGGTGAAATGTTTGCAATTGGGAGTCGTCCAATGATTCCAACTATATAGCAGGTCTTGATCTTTGAATGCACAATAACAAAATGGTATTAAGGACTGTGCTCCTGATGCCCTGTTGGCTCGTTGGCTGCCTGGAATACGATATCGTTGCGGGAATTAATAATCTTCTCGGAGCCATTCAACCGAATCATCCCTCGTCTTGCTGTGCTGCTTCGTATTACCTTTGGGGATACGAGTCCAATCACGGAAGCGTTTGAGCATGTGCGTCGAAGGGAACGAGTCTTCACACTTTTTTCTACTATCGAACGGTTGTCACATTTATTGGCTCCGAATATGACGAACACGGTATACAGGGTGTTCGAAAACTCGATCTATTTTCTTCCGAGGAATAAAAGTGGAGTTCACTCTCAGTAAATAAGTTCATGTAACGTACTACTCGAAAACCAATAATTTTCGAGTAATTAAAGATTTAATGTATTTTTTTTTATTAAATCACTCGTTTGAAAAAAAAAACAATACGGTATTACAATAATTTTGAAAATATTTTGCGACGGTTAATCAATTGAAAACTTATTCGACGATATAAAGTGCAAACGCAATTTTTATGTTTTGTATGCAACATCACAATCCATGGTAAAAAAAAAACGTTTCTTTCAGTGGAAGAAACAGTAATTGTTTCAACGATTTCCTTGTCTTATCTGCTTTCGAAAAAGGTGGAGATGTACGGTCAGAATAACACGAGATTCCTAAGTAACGAAGCAAAAGCAGGTAACCATTTTTAGGAAGAGCTCTCAGCTGCTGTCACCGTATTTTTTTTGGACAACATTGCACTGTCGTAAAATTTAATTAAATTCAATTCAACTTCATTAATTTCAATCCCACGAAATAAAAAAAGAAAAACAAATATTTGTTCACTCAAAAACTATTAATTTTCGTACACTGTATTATATAACCTCATTCATTGCAAATTACGATCTATTAGTACATTCTTGCCTTTTTCCTTTTTCGAACAAGTTATTTTGATTTTATTTGAACACGGTATCTCGAAGGACCGTTGACCTTGGACGTTCATTCCAAATAAGCTCAACTCAGAGCTCATTTTTTTGTCCCTCTCGAAGAAACGTATTAGATTACCAGTCACCCTGTACGAGGTGAATTCGTTTAGCCCATATTTCGTAAAGCCGTACAATGATATTTTTTGTGCGTCGCAATATCACATCGTAGACGAATCGTAACGTGGTGAGGTTCCGTCATACGGAAAAACCGTTATCACCGCATACGTGCTGCCATTTTCATCATAGCGGTGGCAAGATAAAAAGAAGTTTGAAAGCAGAGAACGATTGGAGAAGCATCGACGCGCGAGGGTGCGGAGGATTGACGAGGAACGTGCGATGGTACAATGGAAGAAGATGTACCGTTGTTAGGGTCCCCGGAGCAACGGGGACCTCTCTCTCTCTCTCTCCCTCATTTCTACGTCACCGAACACTGGCGTTTAACCCTCTAGCGCGCGACCGCTCGACCAAGAAGAGGGCGGTGGTGGTGGCGGCGCGCGTTTTCCCGAAAGGTGTTGTGCGCCGGGCTGAATGATCGTAGGGTGGAGCCGGATGACGCTTGCGATTCGGAGTAAGTACGGGAAAGCTTCGAAGACGGATGAAACGGAATGTTTGGAGAATTGACAACTCAAAGTTTTCGGAGTTTCCATCAATCTTGCGCTCTCCATTCTCGTCATCGCGGATTCGAGAAATCGTTACCGGCCACCTCTAGGGGTCTAATGCGACAGCATGAAACAATGATGGCAAACTTGACAGCTTTCTTGACTTCTAGATGTTGACGACTTTCTTGACTTCCAGATGTTGACGACTTTCATGAGTTTTAGATGTTAATAGAGGAAGGATTTAAATTTGTGGAGTCATCAGAGCTCACATCCGGGTATACGTGTATTGTGACGACTGCAACACCGACCGTGGTACCATGAGATTTCGCCACCCAAAAGGCGAAAGAACCCTAGACGTATCACGAACTTTCCTAAGGTTGATGACTAACCAGTGACGGATAGCAAATCTAAAAGGAATCTTGAAGTCACGAACGAGCGTTTTCCGCACGCACATCGGTCGATCGTATCTTAACGTTGCAATAAAGCTTCAATTGTTACAACGATCCTGCTGTTTATCGAGTCCCACTCGCGCTACAAGGAAGTTTACCTGGGATATTGGTGAAAAGACAACAGTTTTGTTGAAGGTCCTTGGGTAACAGGTTACCCTAGCTCCGCCGTACAAACATTTCGACTTTCGCTTCGCCAAGTCGACCCGATTTCCCGCTCTACAGTGGCGCGCAGTACGGCTGCGGATCGCGCGGAAAAGCGGCCGGGTAGTGACCGACGAGAGATGAGAAAAGCTTTAGGGAGGCAGAAAGAGAGAGGGAGAGGACCGATCAAAGGAGAGACACAGAATAAAAGAGGGAGTTAGAGAGAGAGAGAGAGAGAGAGGACCCAAAGAGTCGCGGAAACGTTGGTTCGTGTTCGTTGGAAAAAGAGGAACAAGGAAAATCATCGGAGTCTGCGCGGGACGCGGACGGCGAGTTTATAAGAGGCTTTTGAGAATACGGGAGAACAAGGGGTTGGAGTAAGGTTGGAGGCTGCGAAGTGGTGGGAGGAGAAGAGGGGGTGGATGGATCCAAAGGATAGAGAGAAAGAGAGAGAAAGAGAACGAGAGAGCGCGATACGATGAAAGGGTAGGTTGGTTCGGGTGGCCGGCCGGCCAACCAGTCGTGCTCCGACGGCAACGACTCTCGGCTCGCGAGTTGCCGTTGCCGCGTTCCTGCCTTTCCACGTTCCAACATCCCTTTCGATCATACACTCCCTCCCTCCGTCCGTTCTCAATGTTGGCAAACGAAGAAACCCTGTGAATTGTCACTGCCGTTATCGCCTACGGTACTGGGGGATCGTCTCGTGTGCGTGACTTCGTTCGAGATGGTCCAGCGAGATTCCGTGTGCGAGGGAAATACGCGCGAATAGCCGGCCGAGAAGACCTTTCCAGCTGAGAGCCACGCATGTTACGGGAAATGAAGTTTTTACGGTGAGAAACTTCGGTTGGTGACGTATCGGATTCGCGTCTTCGTCATGATCGCGTTATGACGACTCATCGGTGTCAAACGGATAGACGAGAATGGGACGCACGTAAGTTCGATCGTAAGCTTTAAGGGACTACGTTGATGTTCGTTTATGAGATTTTCCTAATAACCCAGTGGTCAACCGATGACGCCAAGGATCCGTTGGTGCCGTTTCCCAATAATCCAGAGTTCATCCGGTGAAGCTTCACGGATACTGTAATTTCCGAATCATTTGTCAGTTTCACGGATACCTCCATTTCCTAATAACTCTGAGACGGTCTGATGACGTTTCGCGGGAGAATCTTCCAACTCCCACGAAACCGACCATTGAATTTCTTTGATCGATTGTTCGCTTTTGTTTAGCTATATAAATTTGCGAGCAACGAAGTCACAAAAACGCGATACACATTTATACAGGTTATAATTATCGTAAGCTCAGTGAATACCCTGGAGAGGGGTAGCGGCGGAGAACTCGCGTCAGTTATCGATTCGATATTAGCAACGATATCTTCTCGGCTCAGCTGCTCGACTCGGTGTTGCGATGTGCTTTCGTTTTCACATCCGCACGCATTCACCCATACGGAATTTGGTAAACGTGTTGGTGATTCGTGGTAAACCCCTTTTCCCTTTACCCCGGCCTTTTGGGGTTGCCACGCAGCATCCCCAAAACGACACGGATTTTCACATACTAATTCGTGATACCTCGAGATTAAAAGAGATCCCACACACGCGATAGAGTACACGTGAAAAGCTCAATAATGTCGTCGAATAACTGGTGACCGAGATTCTTTTGAGAGTTAAACTTTTATTCTCCACTCTCCGCATCCCTCATAAACAGCATTTTTCACGTTTATAGGCGTACAACTATTCATCTCGATTTTATAAAAAAAAAAACAAGAAAACAAAAAAGGAAAAGAAACAAAGAGCCCTCGAACCTGTTCGCGATCCTAGCTCGCGCTTTCCGAACTGCAATTTTCCTAAGTGATGCTGATGCTGCTGCTTTCCGCGTCCATCCGGCAGTACTCGCACATGTCGCCGTTCCACTGTGCGAGCTTCACAGGGGGGGTTCAACCGTCGTTCTCGACCATGCTGATCCTCCTCCCAACAGTAACGCCTTAATTACTTCTCCTTACGTCTCGCAACGAAATGTCATTTTCCCTCGTCACTGTATAATTGATTAAGGACATGTGCAAGATGTATCACGTGACACACGAGGACGAGAAAAACGATCGAAACTTTGAAACGAAGTTTTTACGTTTTCATCCAATTTCTCAAGGACGAACGATTTTTATCGTAAAGCAAAAGCATAAACCTCTTCGTCTGTGAATCATGGATGGACCGATGCTCGATTCTCCATCGAAATCTTAATCGCCGACGAGAAAGGAGATTTTGAAAATGTTTGAGGTTACGTCGATTTTTCTACATTCCCTTAAAACTCTGCCACTAAATCAGCCGATACGCCATGAGCAATTGTAACAATACTCGCATCGGATATATTTGTTCGAATATCCGTGCGGATTCCGTATCTCCATATTGTACAACAAGAAACGATATCGTGAATTGAAATTGGAGGTACTTATAAGTACGCGTACAGGTGAAATATGGAAGGTCGTAGCGTCCCATTCAGCTTCATCTACGAATACAATAACACGAAACTGAATACGAAATGGAAATGATATCGCGATGGCTCGATATTTAATTATTGAGGGAATCAATGAATGGAGTTTGGCAAATTGAATTTCGTAACGAGTTTGGAATATAAAGAGGTCGGGGCAATCACTGAAGGATCTTTTGGAATTTGACGAACCGGAGTTTCCGTCGCGCTACCTCGATAATCCAGTTTAAATGATGAAGCGACTTTTTCTCAATTTGAGTTACTCACAGACCGCCAATAAATTGTTTTGGCAGAGTTTTCGAGGGATTCAGCATCGGTGGCGTTTCTGCAATTTCGACGTTTATCAAAAAGCAGAAAATTGTTGACTCGTCTTTCCAATTACGGTTGATCGAATCTTCCTGTAAAAGATAAACGAAAGTATTCGTTAAAGAATGAATAATCCGGTTAGCTTGATTAGCGATACGGATAAATCGTTGGCTTGACAGATCGTGCATTCACGTACGAGAAAAGTGATAGTCAATGATAGTGCAATAGCGTGTCGTTGATTAATTCCGATCGTATGGTAAAATCTTTCGGGAAAATCGCAACGGGACGTTTAATGGATATTGAGTCGATGTAGGTGAGAGTCGTCGAAAGATTTCCAACTACCGGAAGACGATCCCGGTGAAATGTGTCACTGGGGAAATTCCAGACCTGAGCTCAAGGACCTCCGAGGCCACTCGCCGGAAAATCTAATCTACTCCATAATCTCCGGTTACCAACGCTGCAAATTTATAAGGACTTACTCGCGAACCATGGATTTTAGAGTTGGATAAGTTAAACGGTGAACAGCGGTTATGGGCTCGCGTGTTTCTGATAATAATAATAATAGATACATCGCGTGTTTTTCAACCGTACAATCGTTGATCGAGCTAACACGATTAATCGGTTTTCCGAACGCTCGGTGTTTCGGCTCGTGCGTATGATGGGGTGATCACCGACGGCCGCACCTTTTAATGCTTTAGCGTTAGGCTACTGTCACGAATCGAAAACCATTTTTCTGATTAAAGAACATTACTATTTACGACACATTTTATTGAAACATCGTTTCAATATTTATTCACGTTAACAAGGTTAATCAAATTTCATTAAAAATATTAATCATTGAACAACCGATACTGGTATATGGGCTAAAACGAAAAACTATTTTTTTTCCTTAACATTAAATGTTGAATAACGGTTGACTGAAGTTTGGTTAGAAGGTCGACTTTTTCGAGAAAAATCGTATCACTGTTGTTAATCAGTAATCGGAAAGAACGTTAACACGAAAAACGAAAAAAAAAGGTAAAAAAACGTAATCGTGTTTTACAAAGCTATAAACGAAAAGTAATAACATTTATTTTAAAATCTAGGAGACCGCTTCGTTTGCCCGATTTGTAAACAGTTTCGTATGAATAAATGTACAATTCGTGCAATATCATATTTGTTTAATTTATTTATAAATCAGGCGGATCGTTTGTTTTGTTCGATTTAAAAACAATTTCATGTGAAAAGAGGCGCGAGAAACGTATTTATTGAAACGACAAGTGTTAGTTTGAGCAGTATTGAGTGGCATTTGTCAATTTCAGCATTCGGGTCACCGATTACTCGGTGAAACTTACAATATTCATAAAAGTGTACGCTGACATCCAACATCGCTATTTTCCCATACTAAAATTATTCATATAGCTTTACAGATCGAAGTATTTATAGCAGCTGTCGAATGGAGTAAGGCACGAGAGTGTCAATATATCGTCATACTATTTTGTTCCCTCGACACTCTCTCTCTTTCGCTCCCTCTCCCTGCCTCCGCGTATCTCTTTTCCTCTTGCTCTCCACGTGACAAAAGCAGTGATCGATTTGTTTTCGTTACTGGCAAGTCCCACCGGCGGATACCAAATTCGAACTGGGACTTGTCATTGTTATCGGGAACGACTTCCGGTGATGAGCTGGAGGGATCGAGAACACTATCTCCATCAAATTTTTCAAGAGCCTCCGCTTCATCCTGATAACGTCAAACGAATATTTTCGAGTGCTTTCGTTTCTGTATTCGAGGCCTGCGTATTTATTATTATTTTTTTTTTTTCCTTTGACTTTTCTTCGCCCGATTTTTCTTTGCAAACCCACTGACTTTGATGTCGACTCCGGACCAATCCCCGAAACGCCTCGAACTCGTTTGTCGTTTCATTCTCTTTTTGACCGTCGACTCTTTCCCCAATGAGCGTCCCAGTCACCGATTCGTCACGAATTTTTTCGCGTGCCGATGCGAAACGAAAAATACAAAGATTTTTTTATGCCTCGAACGAAGAAACGTTTGGCACTTCATCGTAGGCGGAAACGGGGATTCATTTCGATGGGAAAAGACTGAATTCGTTGTATCGAAATCGTTGAAGGATTTTCATTCCTCACTGGCCGTGAAGCAGAGCCAGGGGCTTCCCAAAATATCCAAATAGGCCTCCATACCCGAGTCTAGTTTCGATCCATTCGCTAAACAACGCAAACCAAGTTGCTCTCCTGGAATTTACTGTGCATACGAGAGCTTTGGTTCGCTTTCGAGGCCACTACGCCCATTCTATATACAAACCATGCTCAAGGAGATATATGTCTAATTTTGTCGAAGGTCGATTAAACAAATGTGATTCGGAGCTCCACACTGAAAATAATTAAAAGGCTCGATTTTTTGATCCTCGATTTTTTTTCCACTCAATTGAGATATTGCTGAATGGATATTTGAAAAAAAACATCACGATTCTCGAATATTTAAAGAAGTATAATTTTTTTTATAAAATAACAATGCATTCATTATTCGGGAAGTTTTTATTACATAGTGATTTTTAGTTCAAAGTTCAAAGTTCAAACTTAACATTTCCAAGTGCTGATTTATTATCAAATGAGTTAAATGTAAGGCTAAACATTTTCGTTACGATTCAAACTTATAAGTTCACGATTCTTTCATTTTTTATCTCCATTAATAAAAATTGAGGAATATTGAAGTGAACGGGCTAATAGTAATTAAAGAATGTTTAAGAGAGTTAATTAATAAACTATAACATTCTCATGTAATGCGTGTTTAAAAAATGTACGTAGAAATCTTTTTCTACACACTTCTATACGAAATGCTGTGCAAAGGATGAAAAAAGAAAAATCAAGTTTTATGATACGACCTCAGCGTTGCAAAGTTGGTGAATTATGAAACATCAAACAAAGGTGACTCGCTCCAACCAGCTTAAAGCGAGATAGAACATTTATAACGTAACACATGAGTGCGAGAGATAGTCGAAATTTTTAAACCGCAATTTCTCAAGGATGAAACATTTTTAAACAAAATGGCTACCAGATGACCCTCGGGGACATCATCCTTAATGTACACAATAAATTCCATCCCATTTGATTCATCCGTTTGGGAGAAAAGCAACAAATTTTGGAAATGCATTTTTTCATCGGCGATTAAGTTTGGAATGAAAAATCGAGCGTCAGTCCGTCTAGTATTCACGAATGCAGAGATTGATGCTTGAATTCAACTGTAAAAATGTGTTATCTTTAAAAAATGGCTGGTTAAAAATTTCGACTATTTCTCTCCTATTCACGTGTCACGTGTTACACGTTTTTCCACATGTTCTTTTTTTTTGTTCGTACCACCATTTTTTTACGAATTCTTGTGGAAAAATTCGTGAAAGTTCTCGAAGATGTACAGGACAAAAGGGATTAAATGGTACTGTCGTTCCATCATCTAGGAACCCATGGAGGATATTTGAAATTCACTTGTTTCACTGGTCCCAGACTGGTAGTCTCGCCGAAGGCTATCGAATGCGAGGGACATCGAAAAGTCTGGGGAGCGTTGTCCAATCGTCCGGAAGTCGTTCGGGAAACGTTTTTTTCCACTAGATCTACTCCAGTGTTCTGTTTTTTGTCCTCGTCGAAAGGTCGCGGGCTACAACTACGTATAGTCGTTTAGACGGAAGCTGGAAAGTCCTAGATGAGAGTGAGAACATAATGCCTGGCCCCATTTTTTCTTTTAGTTTTATTTTTTTATTTTTTTTTGCGTTTTACTTCTACGCTACCGAACTTGTGTGAGCAATTTTATTACTGCACAAGTCCGGTCGTCCACGCGTACCATAACTACGAGGAGCACCCTCCACCGGGCGATGTAAGGTTTCAACCATTTTCCTGCAGACTCGAGGTTTCTCTCGACGTTCGCACTAACTTCAACCGTTTTTTGAAAAAAAAAATATTTTTTTATTTTTTTATCAACGCTGCAATTTGGGGTGAATTAAGCGAATGAAGAAAGTATATTGCGAACAACGTAAAGCTCTCGGTAATACGATACGAGATCTTGACCCCTGCCGGAAGTAACGAGGCCCTCTTCTTCCGGGATCATTTTTTTTTCTGCGGAAGTGCTATGTCGTAGATGACACATATTCATACCGACTCGTACGTACCTCGTGCATATATTTATAAGCTATTAAAATGCCACGATCATTTTTTTTTCTTCCGTTCAACTGTAAAAAAATGCATGATTTTGATAAACAATTTAAATTCGAATAACACATAGGAAACCGTCGACGCAGCGCCGGGTCGAGTCGGCAGGGCAGAACTCCCTCGAGCCACCGCTATCTACCGATAAACGTCACCGTGATGTTTCAATCAAAAACGAAAATTTTTCTGTGGTGGAGATTTTGCAAAACAAGCAATATTTTTTTCAAGCCATACGAATGTACGATGATTCATATTTTAACAACTTTTCAATTACGATTATTCGTCATTAAAACCCCTGCCCTCCCCTCCCCCTTCCCCCAAGTGTCTTAACGACATCTGTCGATTATTCTTATGCTCATTTTTTTTTCAAATGAGAAATTGAATTCTTCATATTTTTTATAACTGTTTTTTGAATCAATATTTGTTGTTATTATAATTATTTTGACAGATTCCCCTGTAACGCATTTTCGTCCTCTTAATGATTTCTATTGTTATCATGATAATCAATATTATTAATATTATAATTAATATTACATCATTATTAATAATAGCTAAATTAATTATGAACAATGGTTTATTCAGGCTGCCGAAATAGCGATGGTATCGCATATTGAACCGTTTTAAATTGAAAAATTCACGATTAAAAGCGAGAACGATTATCGCGCAATTGCACCAGTCAAGGTTAGTTCGGTGTGAATCTCGCTATACTCAGGGAGACAAAAAAACGTTGATCCATTTCGAATAGGACGTTTATGAGGCGAGAGTAGTGAGAGAGAGAGAGAAGAAAAATGGAGATAGTCCGTGAGGGTGAATTGGAACATCCTCGTTTAGAGAAGCGTGTTGAACGCGCCTCTGTTCAAGTAGCCTGTGCTGGTATTCTTCCCCCGAGTGCACTGGGGCTATCGAGGGGTGAGCTTGCTTATCGTGGGCTCGGGATAAAAAAGAATACAAGCGCGACGAAGCCCAGGAACAAGAAAGGCAATTGGCATAAATGACTCTGCATAGCTGGTGCGACCTTTTTTTATCTTTTTTTTTTATCCTTCTTCCCTCGCCCCTACGAAAATGTCAATGCAAATGCGGCTGGCAAACAAAACGCCTCCGACGCGTATATCCCTCGCGTCTCGTACTTGGCGAATTCTGCCCTTTTTTTCGACACCTCACGACGTTTTCGTCCCGATTGTCAACGCGAACCGAGTATACCCTGAAAAAATTTGAATACTTCTTCTACTTCTCCTCTCTACCGTCGAGTCGGAGTTCTGAAGGACTTTCGAGTGAATCCTCAAGCGCTCTCGAGGATTCTTCCACGGTTGATTTCTTCCGGTTTCCCAGTTGCCGCGGCTTCGCCCTCTTTTCATTCGATAACGACGAAAATTCGGTGTGCAGGGTAATTCAAGGACAAACGGCTGTAGAGTCGAAACGCTCGGACGAAACTTTATCGACTTTTAGTCGAGCGAAATTCATGATTTTTCGTCGTCAATCGAACATAACTTTTTTTGGAATTTGTAACAAAAGATAAATAAATAATGAAGACGGATGAACTTCAATGACCATCTTGTTTAGGTAAAGTAATATTATTATTATTGTTTCGTGTTTAATTTGATTAATAATAAACGTACGACTAAATTTAAAATTATATAGTTCTTTTATTTGATGGACTTCCAAATAGAACTTTCCGGAGTAAACACGCTCTTATCGAATTACCCTATATATGCATGTAACCGGAGAGATCCTGAGAGATCACAAGAGCAAAAAAAATCTCGAAACAAGGGGCAGCCAGGGAACAAAAAAAGATCGGTTCAACGAGCCGCTTTGATTAAAAACAGTGGACGCGTTATCAATCCCTTTGAACTCCCGGAAAAGATGGACGTGAAAACAGAGAGAAGAGTTGAAAAGAAACAAAGAATAATGGCGCGGGCCGTACGAAAAATAGATCGATTGATGACCCGGGACAAAGAAATAACATTATTCGGGTGCGAAAAAATAGTATGCCATTCGTCACCTCGAGAGCTGAATTTACCTTGAGGAAAAAAAAGGGACGAGAGCCATTCGATCGATCCTGGTAGTGTCAGTGGGGCCATTCAAGTGACAGATTGAATGACATAATAGGTGGACGCCGATTGAAGCTTTGAATTCCAATACCACTCTTACACTCACCATAGGCTACGACCGATCGACCGAATTTTTACTGAAAGCGAATTTTCACTAAAAGCCAAATAGCGGTTTGACTATCTACCTCAAATATATCGCTCTTAAAATAAACAATCATAATATTCTCTGGAAATAGAACATGTTTTTTTTTCTGGGAATAAAAAAATTACGATTTTTCTAAAATAAGAAGATCGTTATGTTATCTGGAAATAATAAAAACATTGCCGTTTTTTGAAAACGAAAAAAAAACGACTATTTTCTGGAACTAAAAATCATGTTTTTTTCTGGATACAAAAAAAAACATCATCGTTCTTCAAAATCAAAATAACAGTCGTATCTATAAATGAAAAATAATTTTTTTTTTTTTTTTGGAAATACAAAAACGGAAAGAAAAGTTTTCTTCTGGAGATAAGAAATCAGACGAAAAATCAATCCGGAAGGATGGTTTGGAACCACGAACGATGCTTTTTAAAGCGCGAAATATAGCTTCGATTCGTATATCTTCTGATATTGAAACTTCACACACAACGGAATTTTGAGGTAGTCGAATAGAAGGAACATTCGTACGACGAATGTTTATCGAAAATGTGAATAAAAAAAGAAGATATTTACGAAACATATTTGATTTTCCGCCCTCAAATATGGGCGGCAGTCCCTTGGCCTATTTACGCGTAGGTCTATAGACACATACACGTACACACGCATACATCCATATATATATAGTACGAAAACTGGATTTCGCGCGAAGCTGGGAAACTTCGATTATCGATTTGGCAAAAGCCAGGCACCTGTACGAGAGGCACAGTATCCGGCCTGTGATTGCAGGAAATGCCAGTGATAACCGAAGAGGTACTCTCTAAATACTGTCGCAAAATATTGAGTTTCATCTCTCTTCGCGGGTTCGCTATCGACCAAGAATCAGCCGACTGAAAACGCTTATTCCTCCGGGACTCAAACGGAATAATCGGGATCTGCGTCCGGGAATGAAATGTTTCTTCAAGCCGATGAATCGAAACCTTTCTACGGTGTCGAATAGGACCACTTAAGAGCAAGGAATATCAACAAATTTTGTAAAATAAATTTGACGCTGATGCCAATATGGCTCAATACATTTTTTATGCAAATATGGATGTACGTATGTTGGTTTCTTTTTGAGAAGCGTCGACTCAAAAATAACGAACTTCTAGGGATTTAATCATTTCATAAATAAAATCTTCTAGAACAGACTTCCTGTCGTAAAAATTTGTGCCTATGTATTTTTAATAGCTATCGATTTCGATAGCTATTAAAAATACATAGGCACAAATTATTAAAAATGCATAGGAAAATCGACATTTGAAAGAATAGTCTCTATAGCGAAATGGAAAGTCTGGAAAACAACTCTGAATAAAGGAAAGGGAATTAGGTCATTGCGTGCTTTTTTCTTTCATCGTGAAGTTTTCATGTGTGATTATCCCAGAACATTTTTTTTCGGTTTTTTGTTTGTTACCAATGGCTTTGGAATCGGTGTTCCATTCGACACAGTGAAAACTTGCACAATCGAAGATACCCGAGCACGGTGTGACGTTAGAATGATACAATCGGTTTGATGTCTTTCCGTATGGGAATTTCACCAAATGTCACATTTAGTCGATCGGCGTTAAAACCTGTCATTTTAACTGTACAGCTTGTAACAACGTGACGCCACAATTATCAGCACTAGTATCGATGCATATGGTGGGAGGCTAATTGAATTTCGAATTTTCGCGGTATAAAAATAATGAATATCTATTTTTAGAATTATCCTTAAAAAAAACCCGCTTTTTCTTCTTTGACTACAAAATCACAATTTTATTACGAAAAAACTATTTATCTTTTGTTTTTAAATTCAAGTCCTAAAAAAGGAAAAAAAAACAGTTTTTTTTACACAGGATTGTTAATTCTGCCGCATTTAATTACACTCCTGTAATACATATAAATCTACAGCGTATAAAATCGTGACGTCATAAAAATTTGAATTTTCGTCATGAAAATCAATTTAAAATGATCTTCAGAATCATTTAAAAAAAAATTCTTTTCAAATTCTGTCCTATTTTCAAAGTTATAATCCCAGAAAAAAAAACGAATGATTTTTTGTCGTCATGACTTAATTAACATAGTTGTAGGTGTTACCAACCTTGTACGAGGAAACACTGGAAATAAGAAAAACATAAGGAATCTTGAAGTGCGAAAGGAATCCTCCGTTAATCACTGTAATCCTCGAATTCGCGTCTGAGGTACGACCCGTTGGATTTTCGTGATTGGACCAAACCCAAGTTTACTCGGGGTGGCGTTACTTCGCATTTTCTTTCTTCTTTTCACCGGGGACGTGTACGTCACCGACGAGACGGACGTTTCAACGATCACCAGGAATGACGAATGAACAGTGTGAACGAATTATCATCGTGTTCTTTTTTTTTCGTGACTGTCGTAGGATTCGTGTCTTTCATAGAGACTCGACACGTGCCTTCGTGAATATATATATATATAAAATCGTATATAGTCATGGGAACAAAGAAAATGTGTTTCATGGGTGGAGAATGTTCCAACCCCTCCTACTAACGGGTAAAAAAATAAAACGAAGCACCATAACTTGTTGGAACAATTTTACCAACCACTTGAGCCACGAAAAATCTCGTTACAGAGATAAAGCACACGATACCTTTTTTTTTTGTTTTGTTTCGTGCTCCCATGGGTCTTGTAAAAGCGTCCCAAAGTTTTTCAAGCGGTATTCCACTTCGATATATTTCTTCGTCTTTTATCCCTCGGTCTTCGAGATCCTCCGAACCCTCGAAACGTACCGAATGATATTCTCAAACTGTAGATCGCTTTCCCGCAAATTGGAACACGTTGCATGTGGAAAACCGTCCTCCGCAGGGTGTTAAGCGAACTGGACTGGTTCTCTCTCGGTCACGCTGTTTCAGAACTTTTGAGACCATCAATTTTAGCCACAAAGAGTCGTGGGAGAGTCACTCCCTTGGGCACGAGGGAAAAGGCACTGCAAAGGGATTCGATTCGGACCTCTTCGCCCCCGAGCTAAGTGCACCCTACTCACGTGGACATACATTACTTTCACATATACGCGAAATAGCTTGTTTAATAATAAATTGACAATTAGAAATGTTCATTTTCCACTTCCAATAATAAGCAATGTCAAATTTGACGATATTGAACAATTATTTGATTTTTATCGATTATTCGATGATTCATGACAAATAGGTACAAAATATAACTCATACCAATTTCTATCGTATGATCAAGTGATCTTTTTCTGTGTTTTTTTATTCGCTAACAAAAAGAAGCTTACAGTTGTATTCTTCCTCGAACTCCAAACATTTTTTGCTTACAGTTTATCGTTTTTGTAATTCAACAATATTCGTAAGAGTATCCCCTCCCCCCGACTCGATTAAAAAGATTTTTAATCAAAGTTTAATAATAATTTAATAAAAATTAAAAATATGTTTCAATAAAATGCACTTCTTCTTTGGCAAAACCGAGTATGGACTGCGCATGAAATCCCGACCCCGTCGTCCTGATACGCGTAAAAACAAGTATTGAAAATCGATATGGCTTTTAAACTCGAAGCTTATGCAGACGCGGTAGTCGTACGATCAAGTACGTTTTTGAGCTTAGATTCGGATTCAGCTACTACAAATATCAAGTTCCAGGGAATACGAAATTTTATCCAGATCGTTGAAAACGTCCAGACTGGTTGGATGTCCCTTGGACGGAAAAAAGGTTCTAATCGTTTTAAATTTTGTATTACCGCAAGCCAACAAAAAAAAAAAAAAAAAGAAGAATTATAATACAAAAAATATTAAAATTCGTAAGATCCAAATTTTTGTTGAAAAAACGTGTAAAGAATTTATCTTAATTTCACATGTTTAAAATGGCACGTGCAGCCACTTTTTTTTTAAATCCGCGTGTTTAAAATTACACGTGTAATAAATAATACACGAATTTTCAGTGTTTATGAGAAAGTCGTCCGAATCGCACTGAACATTTTCGTATCGTTCATCAATCATCCCACGTTTGTACCCGGTCGCCACCAGCTCGCAGCATCCACCTCGCGATACGGAGAAGAAAAGAAATCCTTCGGGTTTCGTGGCAAGCTCCAATCGGTCCACTTTGCTCGTCGAGGCATTACGAATGGAGGCACCGATGATATGTCTTCTTTCGCAAAAAAAAAAGAAAATTAAAATAAATAAAAAGAGAGAAACTCATAAAAATTATGATACGAAGTATTTCCATGAAAGATTCGCTGATTCATTTGTAGCGAGTTATCAATGTCCGAGAGTGATGACAAAGAAAAAGAAAAAAATGCTTCGAGTTCTTCGTATTTAAGGAGCTCACATTGGTAAATTGGAGACGGATGATACCCATCGAGGCCGAGAAAAAAAAAATCCCGCAATCTCATGACACGCGTTCGAGCATAAGGGTTGATGGTTTATCCGAAAGCTCTGATTTTCATCCCTCACGCGTGAAGAAAGAGGTAGATGGAGAGGAAAAAAGGAAAGGGCAAGGGAGGGAAGGTGAAAAGGACGAGGTAACAGCGCTGATAGGAGCACCCGGCACGTTCTCAGACTCTTAATGGCCCGGGGTTCGATATGCCCGGGTGTATCGGAAACTAACGCCTCGACACACTCTGCACAGCTTCCATCATCATCGACCAACCAATATTATACCCACGCGAAGCTTTCCCCGTCGCAAAAGCTTCGTACCATATCCCGCTGTCACATCCTACCATCGGCATGTCCGTTTTTCCTCTCGGCTCTCGATCTTCCACCCTGGCTCTCCCGTCAACCACTCGTCCACCACTATGAACCTTAATGCCAGGAAAAAGCCAGAGGGAATCGAGGATACCGCCCTTTTGGGGTTCCCATAGATTTTGATTCCGGAAAAGCCTGGAATTGTTCAAACGTAGAAATCGCCTCGTAGTTTACCCTCATTTTTCGGAATCGTTTTTGGAATGGGCCTGTTTTTCATCTTCCCTTGCGATTCACGAGGATCGCCGTCGACGGAAATGATGGCTTTTGTGTTATCAGAATATTGTATAATCTTGTCAAAAGAAAAATTGTTTCGTCCTCGTCGCAGCTTTTCGTAAAAACGATCGTTTGATAAAATGCACTTTGCGCTTTGCCCCCTCCAACCTTTTCTTTATTTATTTATTTTCCATTTTTTTCACTTATCAACCTCACACACGCGCTCTTTCACTCCACTCTAATTTCTTTCCTGTTTTTACGCGGGCTTTAATCTCCTCTCATATTTGCGCAGGCGCATATTTATCCTCGGCGACAAAACGAAGTATGAATCGATAACGCAAACGCCAACTTCTGCCTTTTCCCATTTAATTAACGAAGCCGCGAATACTTTATTAGCATCGATGCTAACGTTTCACGGAAATGAGACTTGGACTCTTGAGGGAAACGTTGTTCCATAAAAATAACATCGAAGAGGCCAAAAATGGAATTT
This sequence comes from Ophioninae sp. A BG-2022a, assembly GCA_030523105.1. NCBI lineage: Eukaryota > Metazoa > Arthropoda > Insecta > Hymenoptera > Ichneumonidae > Ophioninae sp. A BG-2022a. The sequence continues at coordinate 45,593 of JAPYZI010000187.1, read as the reverse complement.
TACACTTTGAAAATACAGTGTGTTGTTTTTACACGCTTTAGGGTATTACTGGTTGGGATTTAAAAAATTGTCGGCATTTTTGAAGATTTGAGAAGTGATAGTTGTTGATAGAATAATAATAATAATGATAGTGATCAAAGAATAAAGTTGATCCAATAGTATATAAATAAATAATAGTAAATAAATACTATATTTGATAGAATTGATTAAAAAAGAAATTCATAGAATAATAAATAATAATGCGAAAATTATTTGAGAATTTGTGACTAAATAGTTTGGGAATGATAAGTATATGTGTTTAAAACTATTGTTTACGGGAAATCAGCGTCTGCGATCATCAATGCTGGGTAAAGGAAGGATATTAAATCGCCGCCAATTCGGTCAATATTGCATTATCAAGATTTAGGATCGAGCAATTCTCTAAAGCGAAGTTTCAAATGAATTAACTGCATTGTCGCGTTCGACAGTCAATTTATGAGATAGTGAAGGATTTATTTCAACGACGATTGATTAAACAGCAATAGCAATTAAACAGCAAATATTCTCAATGGTTGCTGTTTAATTAATCGTCGAAATAGATCTAAATTTAGTTGTTACGTTCGGATAATTTTATTATTATTAATAATTGCTCGACACTCCGCAATCACAATTCTATATAAAATTGAAATACCCAAAAGCACAATTTCTAATTTGTCGATAATTATTGATGATAAAAGGGTGATCCAAACAATTGGATCTTAAAACAATTGAATTTAACAATTAAATTTAAAAATTGAAACTTTTTTGTCGATCAGTTTGAACAGATGTACGGTTACTGACAAAACCTCAGTAATGCACATGCCAATATAAAACAATTATATTAAAAAATTATCGTTTCGCGCGCAACGACGATTCACGGTTTTTTTCCGTACGAAACAAAGAAGTTTTCGCCTCGCACGATTTTGTACTTCGACACGTCAAAAACTTGTAAAAAGCGTCTAGTTCTTCACACGCGTAATCTGTGTAAAAACAACATGGTTATTCAGTGTAGGTGTGTCGTATTCAACGGCATTCAAGGAAATTCAATGAACATTTTCGTGCACAGCGTAGCTGATCCAATTATTCGTTCTTTTTTATAAAATGAGAAATAATAGAATCGGCGAAAAATAAGACGATAATGAAAAAAAAAAAACAAGTGTTTTCTATTTTCTCCACGGAATGGAAGAATCGATGAAGCAAAGGACAACAAAGCACAACAAGAGTATCACCCCCTGAGCTTTTAGGGCTTGCTCACATATCGATCTCACGTAATTGCCGTTGGGAAATCTTCGATCGAGCCAAGTTGTAATATAAACGCATGTGTGCATGTATCCTCGTACGAGAAATTCGGAAAATCTATCATTGCGGTAGTAATGGAACGATCCTGTTTACGAGGATGTTTCGGTCGGTCTCATTCTTCGGAGACTTCCCAGACAATGACATTTATCGCGTTCCGCGTCTATTTTCTTCTTCCTTATCCTCCATATCGTGCTCGAGGGAAACAAAAAAATAATCCGATATAACTTGAGAACCTCTGTAGGGGTAGTAAAGTGGCGTCCGATATGAGCGACTACTAACGATTTTAGCCTAAAAAAAAAGGCCACCCTCTCGTTCCACCCCTCGATCTCTTGGCAACCCGCAGTATTTTAGGAAATGCAGAATGTCTCGGATCTTCAGCAGATAGGTAGGTATTGTTATATATACCCAACGAAAATAAGGTACTTTTGAGATATCAAATTCTAAGGTAGTATTTCAAGGCAGAACGATACGCAATTGCCGCTGATATGGCGGAACACCATAATAGATAGAGTTATTCGGGTCAAGTGTGCGCACTTTTCAATTTGAATGAGCGTCAGACATGAGGAAATAGATTGGACTAGTTGATACGATAAAACGATACAAATCGACCATTTATCGAAATAGTTATAAAATTGAAGAACTTTAACGAACATCTTCACATTTGTTTTTTTTTAAATCTAAGATTCGCTAATTTGACCCATTGCGGGTAACGGTGCGCATCCCTGTGGGGTAAGTAGACGCACGATTGAAAAGTGAGTGTTTTTTTTTGTTAGTTTTGTAAATTATTTAAAGAAAACTCTAGAGTGTTGATCTAGAATTAACTAGAGAATTAACGAGACTTTGCGACCAACTTTATCAATAAACCATCATCATTCAAGTTTGCACAGGATATATTGATCGTCTCTTCACGAATGATGACCGCTGGTAATTGTATCCGCGCACACTTGCCCCAGTAAGACAAAACGAATATGGACGTCCATAACGCTATCAGCACCGAGCATTATTTCAAAGTTTTGACTAATCATGTTTAAGCGAATTCCTGACACGAATGAAATAAACTCACATCGATTTCAATTCGCGCTTTGCCGTCACAACGTTTGCCGCGGCAAAACAATCAATATTTGTCCATTTTTTTTTCTTTTTTAAATAAAAAGGAAGAAAATACATAAACGCCACGCGAAAAATAAATTGTTAACGAAAAATCCGTGGACTGGTGGCAATTTGTACACGCTTTAATATAACTCCCAATTCGCCAATAACGAGATACCGTTTAATGTATTTTTTTAAATTTATTGGATATTCCAAGCTTTCATACAAATTAGCCGAACCAGTTGCACGAAATTGTTCCCAGTACTCGCGAATTCATCGAAAAAGTACGCGGTATCCGGTATATCTATAGAAATTGTCGCTTCTGCCTGCAGGATTACGTCTATGCGACTGGCAGCAACTAATACGATGATAACGAGGAAGGACGTCAAATTAATTAGAGCACGGATGGGATTAGGGTGACATCTCACCCTGTGATATAATGCTCTATTGCCGGAACGAGCATCGAGGCAGCTATCCTGCGAGCCCTGATAATAAGAAATCTTCATGAAAATCAACAAACACGATGACGACAATGACAACAGCGAGGAGACTAGCGAGGAGGATGAGACACGGACGTTGCTCGACTAAAAATTTTATCATCTCTCCTTTTTCCAATCCTCGATTCCAAAACTGGTACAGATGAAGATATCAGCTGTTCAATAAAAACTCGTATCACGAGTCTTCAAGTTTGATCGGAAGAGGCTACGTTTGACGGTACACGAAAAAGTGACGTCAACGGTGTATCCAAAAATCTAAACATGCACATATAAACATTAGCGTTGAAAAACGTCGTTCAACCACCGAGTGAAGGAAGCAATGAAAAATCATTCAACGACGAAACACCCGGGTAAAGTCCGATATAAAATAGTCAAAAGTGTCTCGGTCCGGATCCCAGGAAGAATCGAATCGATCCTTTCACATCCGTTATATAAGAGGGTGGGGATGTACATTTGAAAGAGGAGTCTCGATTTCGAGCGGATAATAGCTGAGGATCCTGAAGTTGAACGATTTCTCCGTCATCATCGGGACGAAGAAAATTGAGAGGTAAAATCGTTTTCGCGGGCTTGATCGATCGTGTTTCGTCGTGGATACGGCGGATACAGGTATGTGCGAGGGGGACCGAAGATCAGTGAACGAAATATAGGAAGTTCTCTGGTGGCGGACTTGCCCCGCTGCCCTTAAGTGTACAAGTGCAAAGAGTATATACTCCCCGTGTGAATCCACATGTGCACGTAGAAAACGGTTACACGCGGATAACCGTTATAACGTAAAGTGGATTTCGGTTTTCGGGACACTTCCGTTCCTTGAGGAGGACCCGAAGTAGCGCAACATCCTCGTTTCCGTTAAGATGACTCGTACCTCGTTTATCATCGTACCGTTCATCAACCTGCTGTTGACTTTTCGTATGACTCATAATAATTACGGGAGTACGATAATGCTCGTCGGTGCCGCTAAGTTACCGGTTGAGCAAGAGGCCATTTTGATACCGGGTGATATTGTTCTCGGTGGACTCTTTCCCGTTCATGAGAAGGGCGGTTCCACCTGCGGGCCCAAAGTTTACAACCGTGGAGTTCAGAGACTCGAAGCTATGCTGTTCGCCGTCGATCTCATAAATATGGAGAACGATCTGTTGCCCGGTATATCGTTGGGTGTTCACATACTCGACACCTGCAGCAGGGATACTTACGCCCTCAATCAAAGCCTCCATTTCGTTAGAGCATCCTTGTCGAATCTCGATATCAGCATACTGGAGTGCACCGATCGGTCACCCCCTAGAATACGGAAAAACGCCAGTGCTGGACCGATCTTCGGAGTTATCGGCGGTTCCTACAGCTCGGTCTCCCTTCAGGTCAGTACTCAAAACTCCAGAAAACTACACGTTATCAATGGATGTATTAACACGCCCGAACAATACCATCTGGCCACGCGACAATTTTCGTTAAGATTCGGAACACCGAATTTTTAACGGATCTTCATTTTAATATTCTGAGAGAATCCATAAAAGAATTTTTGGGGACTAGTGATAGTTTTCCAGATATCCAATTTGTAAAGTTATTAATTACTAAACCCAAACAAACCTAAACAAACCGAAACATACCCATACAAACCCAAAAAATCGCGATGAACCTAAACAATACAAACGGATCGAACAAATCGGAACCCCAACAACAACAAACTTTTAAACTCAATATCTTTCAATATAAGGAACTTTACTAAAAAACTTTATAATGAAATATTTTGTTTGGGCAATTTAGAACCATATTCACATTTTTGGAAAAGTGCCTTCTGTTTGAATTTTAAAGCGAATGGAACGAATATAATTGCAACTCGCCGTGAGTTCACAGCAGCCGATTTGACTCTTTACAACCATCATCCTAGATCCGCCGATTTGTGGAACTTCTATGAAAACTTTGTCGCAAATTAATGTTGGGATTCGAAAGTACGAAATCATAGAACCAATAGGCTGTACTTTTTTGATTGCGAGCTCACACGGATGTCTCGAAAGTAATGATTTTTTGTGATTTTTCTTTTGGATGAAAAGACTTCGGTCTTAAAAGCAAGTCTGGAAAGTCTGAAAGTGAGAAAAGCCTTTTTGCGTGTACAGAATTTAATTTCCCTTTCTCTCTGAAGCGAAATTGCTATCAGTGAGGTAATTCTGTGGGGAGAAGGATGAAAATATAACATAGTTCGTTGGTACCTCTCGACATGAAGACTTCCGATGGTCTTTGTACATAAAACTGATAACAGCGTCACTAAGGTGATTGCGAAAACGTATGCAATTATGGGTTGACCACAAATCCGGTTAGAGGCTCTCATCATGCATAGTTATAAATAAATAGAGTTTATTTAAAGTATTACTGGATGGATATTGAAAAATCGTCAAAATTGTTGAATATTTTAGGAATTATAATCGTTGATAGAATAATTATACATAAATAATTTTAGGATTTTCACTAAATTTTCAATAATTGTAAACATATAAATGTACACTGTTTATTCGCAAAACGAATGGTACTTAATCGACCCAAATTCGGACAATATTATATCATCAAGATTTAGAATCGAACTATTGATTAGTTTAAGTTTCCAGTAATTATAAAAAAGCGAAAAAATTATTTCAACGAAGAATTAATTAGCAATCATTTGATAATTCGATATATTTATACACTGAGCTTCTGGGTAATTGTTGATTATAAAAACATGACCTGTATATTATTCATTACATTCAAACATTGGGAAACTTCTTTTATGGATACATTTATGAACATTTACCATCATTGATAAAACCTCAGTCGTTGAATTTCACTTGAATTGTTATTGATAGTGGAAAAGTAACATTACTCAATGTTAATTTATTATCGAAGGACCCATTTGTAAGGGTAAACGTGTATGATATAATTTAGACTATTAAATTGACGGTTCCGTCATTTTGGACTACCTTTTTCTTCTTCGTCCATCCAGCAATACTTGAATAATAAGTTGGCATTCTTTTGTGACGAATTTTCCCAGACTAAGTATTTATCTTTCCTGTACGCTTTGGAGTCAGAAAACTTCCTTGATTTTCACAACGAGAGCTTGACACTTTAACAGTATATTTTCAAAATATTCTGATCTAAGAATATTAAAATAAAAATCTGTTAATAATAAAAATCGAGTTGAGAAAAAATATTTTCTTAAATCGATTTTCTAAAGGTTACGAAATCTGACTTTTCATCCTACTAGGATCCTATTATTCTACCAAGATTGTGTATGAATCGGCTACACCGAATGTCAAATACGTCCGGAAATGTTTTGCAAGATCGCGGGAGTACCCGCGGACATGGTCATCTCGCACATAGTTATTTTGATCGTTAATAACAACGGTTCATAATAAAAGCAAACAAGGCGTTCAAATGGGAACCAGATCGAAGTACGTAAAATATCGAACGCGTAAAACTTGGAAGGTCGCCAGGACGCTTAACGACCTTGAAGCGTCAATCGCCATAACTCCCTGATAACTTTACTGGCTCCATTGCATTCGATTGGGGTATCCTCTCCGAAGCTGAGGGTGAATAAAAACTCAAGGTCATTGTGCTCGAGCTTATCGTAAATACCATTAAGATTACGATAAGTTCTTTCATTGAAACACCATCAGAGTTTTCCTGCTGAACGGTGACCACGGTTGTAGCAAGGCCAATGATCCAATATTAGAGATATGCTGAATGCCAATGATTTTCGATAAATTTAAAATTTCGAAAAGGACTTTTTAAGGCAAAACAGCTTTTTATTCGATTATTGAAGATTGTTAAAGAAACAGAATTTTTCGATACAAAGTGAACGAGTTTAAAAATAATACTAGTTAAATGAATCTGCTTCAAGTAAAGCACATTTCAAGGTCATTGAAGTGAGGTTATGTAATCTTAACTATTTTTTACCCTCAGACATTTATTTGGATTTTTGAATTTCGAAAAAGAAGGTTCTGTGCTGCGGTTAGTAATCATCAAAGTAATTCGGGGTCACCGAGCGCAGTGGGTAAGTGTGCGCACCCTCTTTATCTCGGAACAAGCCATGTATGGTTGGCGGTTTAATTATGAAATCAAAAATCAAAAATCAAAATAGAAGGGTTTTAATGTTTGGGTTGACATTCTGCTCACATGCAAAATTAATACTGGTCCCCAGAGAAGGCCCGGTAGAATTTGCTACCCTTCTTAAATGGCTAATCCCTTCAGATTCGGACGCAGGTCCATTGCTAAAAATAATTCTGTGTTGACCTTCCGGTCCGGCCTCAATGTGGGCCAATAAGTCTGTGATATTTCTCTCGCTTTGTTCCCATTCGGCGAGAGTATTTCACCGGTCGTGTCGATAGCTTCGTAGTTTAATGCGAAAAAGGCGGTACAATTTTGGCGGTTCGGTTTGAGTAATGTGGCAATGGATATTGGCCCCATTCCAAAGCCAGTACAAGCGAAGAGAGGTTAACGATGTATCGCGCACGAGATGCATCCAGGATCACATATGTGCATCACTGACGTATGCCGTTTGATAGAAGTTATAAATAAAGAGCGACGCCGGCGTCGCACGTGTTTCCCTTCTTGATCCTTCACCTTTTTCACCTTGCCACTAGGACCCTTTGTAATTTCGTCATGCCCGTCCGACTCTCGCAAAAAGCTTATTCCCGACCCCACTCTTCGCCCTCACTGCTTGTTATCTTTTTGCTGAAAAATATACAATCCACAACGAAAAAGCCTTCAGACCGTACTTTCAAACGAAGTTTTTGTTATCGCTTGCTTGACTGAAGTTTCGTCAGTAACTGTTCATCTGCTCCAACTACCCAACCAAAAAATGCCTCGGTTCATAAATTTATGTCTAATAATTGCCAACGGATTCATCATCAAAATAAATTTTCCGCTACTTTATAAATTGAAATTTGGTACAATCAATCGCTTGATCTTAAATCTTGATAATACAATATTTACGGAATTCGCGGCGATTTAGCTCCATTCGTTGCGCAACCAATAACGCCTGAAAAAGTTATTTTCCCATGAGCGACGGTGTTGAGAAAATACTGAATCCATTGACTTGATCAGCTTTACGGGTGACCGTTTCTACCAGCACCGAATATAACCTCAAAGTTTTGATTGACTAAGTTAAAATGAATTCCTGATAGGAAAAAAGATAAACTCACCTCAGTTTTAAATCAGCGTTAGGGGTCGTACTGTTTGCAGTGGCAGAAGAATCGATTCTTGGATCATCCGTGTTCTTTTTTTTTAATAAAAAAAAAAAAATGGAAACGCCGCTTTGCGTGTTCTCTTGGATTATTCCTGATAATTACTAGTAAACAACGGTTTACTGCACCGTGTAACTTGTTGCAGTAGATGAAAAACCATCTTTGCCCCGTTTGGGGATAAAGAGGGATGCGCACACTTACCCCGAATGTCTTTACACGCCACAAAGATTTTGTTCCCCTTTCTTCGTATCCCTAAAGCTCGCTGACGGAACTCCGCTATAAATGGCTACATTTTGACATATCCCCTGCGATTATCAATCTCGACGTCTCCGGTATTTTTCAGGTTGCCAATCTCCTGAGGCTCTTTCACATACCACAAATATCACCGGCCTCAACGGCCAAGGCGCTCAGCGACAAAACGAGGTTCGATTATTTCGCGAGAACGGTGCCACCCGATACTTTTCAATCAATCGCTCTCGTAGACGTTGTTAAGAGCGCCAACTGGTCGTACGTATCGACCGTGTACTCTGAGGGATCCTACGGGGAGTATGGCATCGAGGTAGCTATGTATTCGTATACGTATAATGAAATTGAGACCCTCGAAAGTGGAGCGTACGTTTCCAGCGTGATTATTTTCCATTCCGGAGGGAAAAACGCACGTAGCTGAAGGTGGCGAGCGATGGAGGTGACGAACGAGCCACCCTAGTTGCTCGGAAGACAATCCCTTATTTTCTTTTCAATAATCCGAGTATTCATAGGTCTCACTTCCGGTACATAACACCGATCAACACAAATTTTGATTCGGGATTCAAGATGTCATATTTGTATTTCCTTCGCGTAACCAATAGAGGAAAGTAAAGGTTTACCGGATAAAGTGTTGCTTTGTAGGAACCAAAATGATATTTCGGATGTTAAAAAAAATCGCTTCTTCGCTACAATATTTATTGTAAATAATAATTGAACAACGAGTAGATTCGCATTGAGAAATTATGCGATTTTAATAATTTGTTATAATATAATTAATAGCAATCAGCTATTAATACAAAAAAATGGGTAACCGGTCGACACATATTTTTATTTTGTATTTCTAGATGTTAAATTTTCATTTCTTCCACGTTCCTAATAGAAGAAAAAAAAGCAAGCGTTTTGTCTAGTTTTACCAGATAAAGCGCTTGCCTCAGCGGTAACCAGAGCGATAATTATAATCCCTAGAAAATTACTCGTTTTGTCAAAGGTTTATTGAAAATAACAACTAAACAACCTTTACTTTTCTAATTATTATAAAATAATTATTAATGTGTTAAATAATAATCTACTAACGTAATGAATTAGTAACACATAAGGACAGAAAAAAAAATTGTACCTCCTACATTAATCAACAAATTTCGTTTCGACAAATTTGGCTATCGCTCGTTGGCCCTGCACAGAAACGTCGTTAGAACGCGCTCAGACCGATTTTTCCTTTCGTTAAACAAGCTCGTGTTTCAAACAGTCGTTTTGTATTTCTTATGCAATCGGACACCGTAATTCCGTTTGTAAAATTTTCGAAACGCAAAGATTTTTATCATCGGAATTTCATAGACTTTTGTCGATGAGAAATACTGTAAAAATTGTCAAAGTAATATCCCGGGCGCAGGCGATGAAAAAGAGTGACGGAATTGAACCGCAAATAAAATAGATATTTCCTTTGGTGCTTTTTCCGCCCCGTGACATCGCGTTTCCCGACGAGGTTTTCACGAGGGAAGCGACCGAGCGAAACGTGTGCATAGCGGCCGCTGAAAAAGTACCGAGCGCAGCAGACGACAAGATATTCGACAGTATAATACAGCGATTGTCGAAAAAACCGAACGCCCGTGCTGTCGTGTTGTTCACAAGAGCGGAGGACGCGAGAAGAATTCTCGAAGCTGCGAGAAGATCCAACCTGAGTCAGCCATTCCAGTGGATAGCTAGTGACGGCTGGGGACGTCAGAACAAACTGGTCGAAGGTCTCGAGGATGAAGCCGAGGGCGCCATCACGGTTGAACTCCAATCTGAAAATATTCCAGGCTTCGACGATTACATGTCCTCCCTTACACCCGAGATCAATCGTCGCAATCCCTGGTTCGCCGAATACTGGGAGGAAGTCTTTGGTTGTACGCTAAGAACGAACGTGCCCCTCATTACCAACAGATCCCTCAATATATGCTCTTCTAAGCTGCGCCTGAGCCCCGCAACTGGTTACGAACAGGAGTCAAAGGTACAATTCGTCGTTGACGCTGTATACGCTTTTGCCCTCGCTCTTCATAATCTCCAGAAGGATTTGTGCGGAAAGATCGAAGCTCTCTGTCCGGCCATGATCAATTACGACAAAGGAACCTTCTACAAGAAATATCTGCTCAACGTTTCGTTCACGGGTGAGGAAATTTTCGTTTCTTTGTTATCTCGAATATCTACCATTGTATGCTACCTGAGAGGAATCCTTGGTCCGTTTTTTTGAAAAAGTTTCGACCATTGAGCCTGATTTCTTTACCGGCGCTGATTTTTTGTCAAGTCCTGAACATGTTTTGAAACGTTATACTTGACTTTAGCCGGATTAGACAAATTCATGAGAGCCGTAAATTTGGTTTCCTTCATTATTGCCGGAAACCAAGTGGATCAGGATAAATAAGGCACCTCGTAAGTAACGATACCGTACCACAGCCTGATCAAGCCTTGATCGAACGGCAAACGTGATGATGTTTCTACTCGGATATCCCTTAGTCGTTCTTCCAAGATCCGGAATTATCCTCGCGCAGTCAATTCTTTCCTTCGTTTGTTCAAAGGTATTTGCGTAACAAGCTACGAAGGTAGGGGATTAATAACGGGGATCGATCTGTCATGCTGATGCAAAGGTGTATCAATCTCAAACTTTGTGCAAATTGATGCCTGAGAAATGTCTTTGAATGCCGAGAAGAGCCTTATCGAAGAGCCTCGATTTCCTTGAAATATCGTGAATTTTGTTCCATAATTTTTTTTTCATACCCGCACGGGCGTCATCAAAGCAGACGACGAGACGAACACACTAGGAAAATGAAATCCTAGAGGGAAAAAGAAAAACGAATATTCGAAATATCGCGTTCGCGTACGTAGCGATGATTTTAATAAGCGTGTACGACCTCCGAGTGTTAGAACGTAGGTATATAGGGTCGCAATAGAACGTGCCTTTTCATCGCACCCTGCAATCTATAAAACTTCTTTGTGAGGCTTGAGCTTCTGCGAAATTCGATTCATGGGAAGCACGTTTTTTGAATGACGTTCCACTGATGAATTCACGGTAAGAACATCTTACGAATACCTAACCTATTCTCGAGATTCGAAAAAGATCCAATAAATTTCGCGACCACTGACGTTCTTATGAACATCGATTTTTCAAAATTGGGTCGAGAAATTATTAACCAATAGTAGTTGAAAAACCAGTAAAAAAATGAGATTTCCTTCTGTGCACTTATATGACGTTGAGGCGCAGTAGAAGCTGTACGCAGTAGAAGCTGCATAACCTCAAAGATTATACTCATCATCAAGTAAAAATGAAATTTTTTGCAGAAATAAAATCAACTAACGTCAATTTCAATTCGAACGTAGGCGTAACGATATTTGAAGAAACATCTACTTTGTGATCGTCTGTTTTCGTTGTTTTTTTTATTAGACATGCATTTTAAAAAATAAGTTTTTTTTTTATCACAGAAATACGAGAAAATACGTTTTATTTTACATTAATGAAATACGAAAAAATATGTTTTTTCTTTTGAATGAATTAAATAAATACAAAAAAATACATTTTTGATTATCAAAACGAATTCCCCACTCAGGCGAGTGTAACTTCCTGGGTTGAATCGCCAATTACTCTTGGTACGTTCGGAGATAAAGAGGGTGTGCACACTTACCCCAAATGATTCTAATAGGTAGTAATCATCCTCAAGGTAGTAATTAAAGTGTACGTCAACTGAATTATCCAATTACCCAATTGCACCGAACAAAAAGTCCCGAGAAAAGTTTCCTGTTAATAAATTCAACTAAACGGATAAGCGCTCAGTCTTACGCGTTTCTACCGGCCGTAACTTTCAATTCAAGTCTCAAAGCCACGATAATAATTTTTATCGCTGAAGGCGAGAAGGAAAATCAGAAGGAATGTTACTTGCCGTAGATATATACCGAGCGAAATAAGATCAAACTATAATTCCTGGTGGCTTGATCTATCGTTTCAAACTGCAGTTGCATATAAAGTGCAGCCATAAGGTGCCTATATAAATTCTTGAAGTAATATTAAACGTCTCCTGTATCCTTTCATGTCGTAAATTACAGCTGGCCTTTCGCCCGGGCGTAATTATCAAGAGTATGTTCCATGCTCAATTTAATCCTGAACTTCCCTTTGTTCGCGATCACCCTTTATGCTTTCGGGCGGCACGTTGTTCGAAATGGAAATTCTTCCTCCTCTTTGGTACTGGGAAATTCCGCATATGAAGATTCTTCTTACCGGGATAAAATCAATTTTCGGTAAATCCATAGCGAACTATTATGGAGGGGCTTCCGTCGGTAAAGCAAAATAAGCGCGAGCTACTGCTATTTACCGCAAGGCAACATTGTCGCTAGCGTCCGGAGGACCCCGATGGTTTTCGTGTATGCGTATGCATACGTAGATATATACGTATAAAACGAAAATTTCGAGACGTGGGTCGCGGCCAGAATTGGCCGAAACTAAATGTTACAAACGTCGGACGATATTTTCTCGAAATCGTAAACAAATATCTACAAGTTATGGTTTCCCATGGAGCTCCTAAAATATGTGACAGAATCAAATGGTTGAAGTCAAACAATTATTTGACGGTATTTCTATGGCGACGCTTGCGTGGTAATACAATCTATAATTTTTATTGGTAAACACTCGGAAGTCTAACTCCTGTCAGAATCGAGCCGATTTTTTGCTTTCCCGCATTTAACAAATTTGGGCAGAATATAGCGATTTAACAAATTTGGGCAGAATATAGCCGTTTGTCTATATACTTGACATTGTTGGGTCTAATTTCATAAAATCCTGAAGAGCCATTTAGGAAATCCATTGAAAACTGTCACCTTGATCGACGGACGAGGAGGGAAGGGTGTCCCACGTCTTAAAACGACGATACACGGCTGCAAACCATTCCCTGGAAAAAAACGAGACCAGATTTTATACCAACGTTCTCTTTTTTCTTTCATTTTATTCACAGATTTAGCCGGAAGCGAGGTGAAATTCGACCAACACGGGGATGGATTGGCGCGCTACGAAATTCTTAATTTCCAGAAAGCCAATCAGAGCGGTACCAATGGATATTATTATCGGGTAAGTCTCAAATAGTTTCGGAATGAAGAGAGAAAATTTCGAAACCCTCTTCTTCCGGTCGTGCTGGAATTTTGCATACACCTTCCTTTCAATATTCTAAGAGAACTCCTCAAAGGATTTTTGGTGACTAGCGTTAGTTTTCGGAATATCAAATTTTGAATATTATTTATTTTACTATTTTTTATTTTATAAACTCAATAAAACAAAAAAATCCGATATGCAGTTCAAACAATAAATGTAAAGATTCGATATCTCGAAAACTATTGCTGGTCGTCAAAAATTAATTTACGGATTTTCTTGAACATTAAAAGAAAAGTTTGGACAAAATTTCAGCTCGATCGGAGTGAGAGATTTTCGGAGTATTACCAAAATTGATATATTATTGTCGATTGATTTCATATATCATTTTTTATAAACATTCATCTTTAATACACTCATCATTTTTATAATTATTTATAAACTTTTCGAATTATTATTATTTCGAATGATATTTCGTAAGCCTTTACACCCTTCAGACTCTACATTTACCACTCCCTTATTGCAAATAGTTGAAAGACAACTTGGACGTTGGCCAGAGTGTTTTTGATTTCCTACCATTTTTACGAAACCAGAAAGTTCAGTCTCCGAAGCTGGAAATAAAACTTGGATGCTACGAAGTTTTAGTTGTGTCACTATCGAAAACTCATTATCAATAAAACTTCGAAGCGACGCGTATGCCAGGGCGCAGCTAAGCGATCAATGATCCAAGTAATCGCCCGGCCTGTCGTTGCATTGCATTGGAGATCGCTACGCTGCGCACAGCCCACTAACCCTAATGTGTGACACTGATATATTGTGAGAACTTAAATTCGAAATTATTCGGACCGTACGTTGTAATGGTAATTGCACTATTTTATTGTTGCAATAGTAATTGTTCAGATAAAAATAAATTCACATGTATATAACTACTAAAATATTTAATAAAAAATTGGAAAAAAATTAGGATATCATTATTTTATTTAAAAAATCATCATTTCTTCAATTTTAAAGAATTTTAGCATTTTTTAAAACATCCATCCGGTAAAAACTTGATCCTGCTTGACCCGATTCCTAGCCAACACCCCGCTGATTACAGAGTCGAGAGTGGTCAATCTTTTCAATCTTTTCTAAACGATGGCATATGAAATATTTTCATTTAGGTCAAAAATGAAACTGTGCGATAAAAGGGCACACTCGCTTCTCATTTCTATCCCACGGGTTTTACAAATCTAGCCGCAAAAATCGACGCAATCGTGTCTACATAGCGTCAATGTCCATTCATCCAAAAAGACCCGTCAAAACGATATCCTCAACGGGATATACCGTAAACAAAAATTGATCGAGTTGTGGGGTTTGTGGTTGGCAGGTAGTGGGAAAATGGTACAACGGTTTGGATCTGAAGACAGAGGAGTTGATATGGGCGAAGGGAGCGGACGAGATACCGATTTCGGCGTGTTCGTTGCCGTGCGAGCCTGGAATGATTCGAAAGCAACAGGGTGACACTTGTTGCTGGGTTTGCGATCGTTGCGAGGAATACGAGTACGTTTACGACGAGAAGACCTGCAAGGACTGCGAGCCGGGTTATTGGCCGCACGAGGACAAGAGAGGCTGTTATCCCTTACCGATCAAGCATATAAAATGGAGCAGCGGATTCGCGATAGCACCAGCGGCGATATCCTGCTTGGGTATAGTGGCAACTCTCGGTGTTGCCGGGCTAATGTTCAAACACCGTGATACCCCAGTGGTTCGTGCTTCGGGAAGGGAATTAACGATTTTACTGTTGGCTGGTGTGCTCGTTTGTTACTTGAACACGTTCGTCCTTTTAGCGACCCCGACCACCGTGACTTGTGTTCTCCAACGTTTTGGAGTCGGCGTAAGTTTTAGCGCGGTATACGGTGCCCTTTTGACGAAAACGAACCGTATAGCACGGATCTTTGATTCGGCATCGAGATCGGCAGTTAGACCGCGGTACATAAGCCCGACCTCTCAGGTGTGCATAGCCGCGGCTCTCATCGCTTTTCAAGTGGTCCTCACTCTGGTATGGATGATCGTCGAGCCTCCCGGCACGAGACACTTTTATCCCGATCGCCGACAGGTTATACTCAAGTGCAACATACAGGACATGAGTTTTCTATTCTCCCAGCTTTACAACGCTACCCTCATCGCGGTATCAACTATATACGCCGTTAAAACGCGCAAGATACCCGAAAACTTCAACGAAAGTAAATTCATCGGGTTCACAATGTATACAACTTGTATAATATGGCTCGCGTTCGTACCGATTTATTTCGGAACCGGAAACGCCCACGAGACCCAGATAACGACCCTCTGCGTTGCCATAAGCCTGAGTGCTTCGGTCACACTCGTTTGCCTATACTCACCCAAAGTCTATATTATAGTCTTCCAGCCCGACAAAAATATACGCGGCAAAGTCACCATGAGCGGCAGCACCTTCAAGAAACCGGGCAGCAGCGTCGGTACGTCCTCCGTTACCAAATGTGAGTTCCTTGCTTATCTTTATCTGCTTTTCTACAATTAGTGTCGATGCTCCGTCGGGCGCCATGCGTTAACCTCTTTGAGACAAGCGCGATGTGCCTGATCGACTCATTTTCGAAAAACTGATTGTAAAATTTGGGACAAGCTATTTTAGGTCGACAACCAATGGATTGGAAGGATATTTGCGAAGAGATCATTTAAAAATCAGTTGTCATTATTGTATCATTTATAACGCACCTAAAACCAAAAGTACAACGATTCAATCGAATTGAAACGTTATTGGTGAATCTGATGTATCAGCTGCCCCTGACCGAGCGTTAAAGTATCGAATGCCATCGTAATGAATAAATGATGATAGTTGAGGAAAATAAGGTGCTCCTACAATGGAAGATATCCATGTAACGGTGGATACGATATTCAAAATTCGAAAGGAGATGGAACGAACCAGTGAAAACGAACGAAAGATTTTTTCGATTGTGTACTGTTGCAAATATTGTTAATGGGGACTACGTTTGGAGAGGTAACAGGAAGCAGCAATAAATAAATTATGTAGAACAGCGATAGGAAAAACATTCGAAGTTTGGACAAGGTTGTCATTTTCTCACTTCAACATTCGCTCCGTTGGTCCGTATTATCTCGAAATCAAGACCAACACGCCCGTGACAAGCGGTCGATAATCCTTCCAACTGTTATTACTGTTTATTGATTTTATCCTCAAAGCATTTGCTCGTAAGCGATATAAGGCCGATCCTCGCGGGTCATTTCGACCCTGACCTCGTACGGCATCGCAATCGATGCAACCCTCGCGATGTCGCGCACCCATTTCTTCTCTCTCTCTCTCTCTCTCTCTCTCTCTCCTACAAATAACGCACACCCTACATCCCGACCCTTAAGAAAAACAAGAAAATTGCCCTGTTATCCATTTTCTTGTCTTTTCCTTCTTTCTCAATAAGATGTCGTCTTTCCGGAAGAGCCAAGCACTCTCATTGTTTCGTTCCACTTTCACCGGCCGATTAGGCCAAATGAACATGGCCGACGACACTCTTGCTCGAGGATCGTTTTTGCACGAACGTGTAAAGCACAGTGACCTACATTTCTTTTCCTTGTGATATTTAGGGCTTCTCCTAACGACGGTTGAATCATTTTTTTCAATTGCCAGCTTTTGGACTTTCCAACGATTATCCTTGGTCAATTGGGCTCTCGAAAATCGTGGAAATTCAGGATACAAATTTTACTAAAGTGAAATTATTAATAATTTGACTTTAGTACAATTAATTGTTATTGAGCAACTTATAAATTTAAAAACACGATTCATCCATACATACGATAAAAAAACATCAAAGGACGTAACTTCGCTGTAACACGTTTTATAAAAATCATCATAATCCGATAATCATTACAAAATCTTCATGGCTAATTGTAGGTAAGAGCCCGGTCTACAAAACCAAACGAAGAAATGGTGGTTTTCAAGCTTCAGGCTTACGCTATTTTGATAGGAACGATCACCGGGGAAATTTCGTGACAATAACAAACGATCATTATAAATATGATTAATGGCGAATGAATAACGAGAACACGAGTGTTTGCTTTGGTGTTGCAGACACAGGATGCGATGCCGGAAGTGAGCACGTGCCCCTTCGAAGTGCCCTTTGCGCTGTAGTGCAAACGTCGGTAGGCGTTACCGAAATCTCGATAGCCTCGAATACGTCGAACCAAACAAATAACGAACAAGTTGCCCAGCTCTAAATTTTTCGGACGAACTTCGCCAACTCTCGTGACTAGTTTCCAAGACACGTGTGGGGGTAAGACCGCTGTGTCGACATTTGAGTGGTTGTGCGTGCGCGTGCGTCGAAAGCGAGAACGAAAAAGAGACGAAACACAAAGAAGACAGTTCCAGTAGTTAAACGAAACGGAAGCGAAGGGAAACCCGGCAAACGCGAGATCTCGTCGTTCAAGTTCCTCAATGAAAAATGAACGGTTTGGAGAAGCCTTCGAAGAGGAGATTCCGAAGAGCAGCGATTGTGGGAAACCAGCGGCAAATCGATTATCCAAGTTCGCGATTGACTTCGCGAAGGGATCGGATACTTGACGAGGAAAATTTCGAACAATCGCTGCTCGGTTCAATTCGTGAATCCTTTGGCCCTTTGAATCCGAGAATTGTGTGCCACGTAGGAAAATCGCCAAGTGAAAAAAAATGTCGATTAGAGTACGATGAATTCGATTTGTACATTACACGTGATAGAGATTGCAGGTCGCTCCATTTTCAAGCCTTTTCATTTTTCACGTTCAACGGAGCCCATGAATAAACGAAAAACACCGTAGTTCAAAACGGAGAGAATATAATTCTCGGAAAACTATCACGGACATTTTTTTTTGTTTCGTCGTCGAATTTACTGAAAAACGTTCCAACGCGGCTTGGGTTTTGTCGCAAAGTCGAAGCGAACGAGTGAATTAGGTTGAGTAGTTGGAAAACACGAGAACAGTTTTAGATCCATTATTATTAGAGGGCTGTCCTCGACATAATAAGTCGTCTAATTTTAAGGTTCGTGTATATTCACACGCATATACGCATCAATGAAAGAAAAAAAAAAAAACAAAAAAACAAATGTGTTACGATAAATTATATCGGCCTCATCGTTTGCACAATATCGATATTATTGAAATACGTATACACTCACGAAGATGCAAATAAGGAAAGTAAAGAAACAAAGAAAAATACATGATATATCGATCACCCTCGTCATGATTGTCGTTGCCTAATATTGTTACTGTTAAAGCGTGTAAACGTACTCTTGTGAACGTCACTGATTCGCAGGGACTGCGACTAGGACCTAACGGGTTTTGATATACCCAGAAATCTTCCTTGTTTTCTTTTTTCTTTTCGTCTCAAATTTTCGGCGCTGCGAAGCAAGCGCATTTTTCTTTGTTCAGGCAAAAACTGAAACGTGCAATTTGATCGGATAAGGCAATGAAATCTAATTAAAATTCGTCGATACGGATCAAGACTGATCGATCGAAGCTGCGATTTTGTTTTTTGTGGCTTTAGTATCAATTGGCCTATCAATCGTCATTTTCATCCGAAACAGGAGTCTCCATCAGAATCTCTTTATCACGTGACGAATTTTCTTTAGCATTTCGAGTGTTTCGAGCGAACGGAGAAATATAATGGCGATACGAAATTCAAGGGATTTTCGTTTATTTCTAGACGACAAAATACAGAGGAACATTGCACAGGGGAAACAATAGATTTGAAAAAAAAAATAAATAAAAACGAACAAGAATCCACGATGTAATATTTAATATACGAGCAGGGGATGTATATTTTTTGAAAATTTCTGGACAACGTTTATGAAACGGCACTATCGTCAAATTATCGAAACGTATCACAATACATTGTACATCGTATTGCACGTACCTGGTATTTTTCTTTTTTTAATTTCTTGATTTTTTTCTTAAATTGTGCATTATTACGATCGATTTTCTTCCAAACGTTCGTGATTTGTCGGGAAACAATATATTTATGCCGAGAGTGTAATTACTCGATGGAAAGTGTGCAAAGGAAGCGTGTATTACCAAAAATAATGAGTTTACGTGTTGTTGAAAGATTTATTTGTTCTTTTGGCGATTAAGAAACAAATTCGACGAGAGCGATTACCGATTGAGTTTAAAGAGCGCAATTACGATATCACTGCTGTTGTATTTTTGTTATCAATGAAAAGAAGAAATATTATTGAGATCAGAGAGAAATGATGTTACTTATCGAATGTTGAATGAACCTGAGCAATTTGTGTCGTTCAGAAAGGGATTGCGGAATACAAAAAATCCAAATGAAGAAATATATTTCGTTTTGTTTAATTCATAAAATTCTGTTGTTTAATTCCTTCCTCGACTTCCCGAAATACGTATTCGAAATTCCAAATCGTGGTTCTGTCTTACTCCGGGAGCAGCTTTTCCGATTACGAAAAACGTCGCCTCACACGTACGTATCAAATAATACGAGAGGGTAAGAAGAACAAAAAAGTGTATTTTTTCTTACAATTTCGCGATTACCTAAACTCCTCCAATTATTATGGATATCATTGAAAATATATTTTTAAACGACGATCGTTTCTTCAGCACGACTTTCAAAATCTTTTAGCTTTTGTTGAAGGCGAATATTTTCTTTCACGGATTTTCGGTATTCGACGTCCACCGTTCGATGCGTGATCAATTATTCGCCACGAGAGCCGAAATGACTGGGTAAGTGCGGATCATTGTTAAGGTCACGATATCACCATTCTCGTTACTTTATATACGTATATGTGGCGAGAATTTCGCGAACCATCCGTTTCATTAAATATTACCAAAAAGGGAATTGTGTATTCAACGAATTACCATTCCAAACTGGATATCATTAAAAAAATGTATTTGTAAACTTCACGCTAAATTATTGTTAATATGGCTTTATTTTTTCGCTCGTTATATTTCGATAACATTTTCGGAGGAAAGAAATAAAAATCGAATGTTTGCCTACACAAATATGGATTTCGAAAAACTCAAATATCCCAATGTTCAGTTTGTTCTGAAAATTAGTTTTTATGCATACTGGCAAATTGTAATTACAAGATTACTGTAATTACGAAATTGCGAGAATAAAATTGTGGATAATTCGTTCGTGTTATGATCGAACTAGATAAAATCATTTTAAATAATACATTATTAAAATCCTCCCGGAATATCTGAAAAATATTATTGTATAATATCGCGTTACCATTTTTTCGAAGACAAATCGAATTTTCGCGCGTCAACTGCATTTCGACGGAAAAAAAAATTGCGTAAAGGTACAGATGTTGTGACACGCATGAAAAATACGTGACTACAGACACGAGAATGACACAACGAATTCTCAATAGTACAAAATTACTTAATACGTAACAGTAGAACAAAAAAATGGGAGATCGGTAAAAAATCGGTAAAGAATGAGAAATCATTGATAACTTCGATAGCGGAACGTTGTATAAATAAAGTGAACGGCTCGATTGTAATATCAGTATGATGATGGTAGTCGAACGAATGCCGGAGTGGGACGCGTTTCTGGCTCATCCTGTCTTACTTCTTATCACATTTATTGACCCGACAGCTACGTAGTCGTTGAGTCGAAACGTTTGCACGTATTAAAATGTGAGTTGTTTGCGATCGAGAGCCAGTAATAAGAATTTAAATGAGATAAGGTAGAGCGAACCGAGCTCCTTTTCGATACAACGTTCCAATCAGTGCGTGCATATTTTCCCCACCGGTCAGCTCGATCGAAAAGTTAGGGAAGAGCAAACGCAAATCCTGATTCGAGCTCGCGATCCGCGTTGCGTACGACGCGTGAAGAATGGCTCTGAAAATACCGCTGTCAACGATCGTACGATTGGTAAGTGTTGTTGTCAATAGACGAACCGTTGAACTCAGGAATGCCACGAGGCAGTCCGATTTCCGTGAAAGTGTGGGAATGTGGGTCGGATGTAACACGTGGATTGAGAGATCGTATTATCGGGAAAACGTTCTCTCGCTTAGTTCTCGAACAGCTGTGAACTTTATCTCTCACCACAGGGTAAAGGTGTCACCACGGGCCATCGTTTCTTGTCCTTCGCCTCGACGAGATACGGCGCTATCGTGCCATTCAAGTTGTCGGACATCGGCGAGGGCATACGTGAGGTTACCATCAAAGAATGGCGAGTCTTTCTTCGCGTACATTTTATTTTCTTCTTATTTCCTTGTTCGTGATACTTCGGAGTTTTCCGATCCACTTTCCTTCCTCTTTTCCTCCAAATTTTGTACTCACTTTCGTTCCTTGCCCGTTGACGTCGCGAAAAGTTGTCGCGGCGATTTTTTGCTGAAACTACGGTACCCTCGATTTATTTGAAGAAAATCTTGTAGGGCTAAACTCAAAAATCAATTGGGAAAAAGGATGCACGAAAAAAAAAAGAATTCGCACTATACGATGTAAACCGCGATGTTTTGTTGTCGAATGGTCCTCCACTAATATCGCCAAGCATTTCCGTGACGTACCTTCCGCTATCGTCATGATATGTCTGGAAAAAGCTCAAACATGAACCTGCACCGCATTTTTATGGTCCCGTTGAATACGCGCTACATAAAAAAGAACTTCTGATCTGGGGACCAGATAATTTGAGGTCGCTTAATCCGAATTTAAAACTCATGTAACCCGTCACGTTAGTTTTGTGCAGTAACCTCAAATAATCGTACATCTATAGGATTATTTGAGGTTATGGAAAAAACCTGAAGCGAAGGGGTTAAATAGACTTCCGATTTGATATTAAGGATCCCAAAAACATACAGCAAACATGTTCTCCCGTCAAATTATTGCCATAACCTCAAATGTTTCTACATTTACTACATATTTGAGGTTATACCATAAATCCGGAGTTATGCGATTAAATGAACTTCAGATACAGTTTCAGCGACGCTAAAACTAATTGGAAATATGATTCGACGATATTTATACAGTTTTTCGAGGTTATGACGAAAACCTAACTTGATGCGGTTAAACGGACCAAAAATAGGATGAAACTTCACGTGACGCGATTAAATGGACCTACATATAGTAAACGTCAACAGGTGACTGTAGGCCAGAAAGTTTTGTTTCCTGTGTGGCAAGATCAGGTATCAATTTAAAAAAACGACCAAAAAAAGCTTCGAAAAAACTGCGCGGGCGCTGTTTTCGATGTGTTTTCCGAACATCATACATTCGTACGAGACGACGGACGACAGCTGACGCTTTATATACGAAGTATCTTGATGGAAGGGTTTTACGAGCGTATCGTTTTCGAATTTATTATTTGACGTTTTTCACTTTCGTCGGCCAGACCGTATTCGCGGAAAAAAATAAACTTCGCAAAACCTGAGGGGATATAGGCTCACCTGTTTCATTGAACTTTACGTATCGGTAGCAGTAAGAAAACTGACCAAATGACGATTTACCAGGCTCGATTCATGAGCACGCGGTATGGTTTATACAGGTTCGTCACGCCGGGTGACAAAGTCGCTCAATTCGACGAGATATGCGAGGTGCAAAGCGATAAGGCATCGGTGACTATAACGAGTCGTTATGATGGACATGTCAGAGCTCTGCATTACAAAATCGAGGAAACGGCATTGGTCGGCGATCCGTTGGTCGATATTGAACTTCTGGATGACGTTCCGGGTATTACGACCGATGATCAGATAAGAGCGGAAGCCGGCGAATATTTGGCAGCTTCCGCACCTCCCAACGTTCATCTGACTCATCGCGAAACGTCGATCGACGAGGGATCGACGAAAAAAATTCTCACCACTCCGGCGGTACGACGAATCGCCTCGGAATACAAAATCGATCTTCGTGACGTTACCGCGACGGGAAAAAGCGGTCGCGTACTTAAAGAGGACTTGCTCGAGTATTTGAAGAAAGCCGTTGATCAGCCAGTACAATCGAACGAGATAGATAAGCGAGAAAAACTCGATGGTGTTCACGCCCAGCCTGAAAGTGTCCAGCTTACTGGCTATGCAAAACACATGTGGAAATCCATGACTCAGTCACTGGTGAGTCCTTCCTAATCAGCGCTGCGATGCTACGGGAAACCGCGGCGCTGGGAACACCTGGGCAGAGTATAAATCAGACTTTAAAATACTTTTCAAAAATTTCACCCTGATCGAAATATTACAATGCGATTCTGCCTGATCTGTGTTTTGTATTTAAAACACGTGATCTAGTTCTATGATTTATAACATGGATGAAATTCCTATAGAAAATTGCTCATATTTATTCCCGTAAGTTTTAATCCATAAAAAACAGATTTTTATAGATGCAACTTCAAAAAATCGCACATTCTAAAACATTCTCAATTTTGTTCCCTCAAAAGGCGAGCAATTCGATAAATACCTTTTTTATTGGTGCCTACATCATAATATCGATATGAAAAGAAGACAATCGACATTGATCAATGCGTTTCTTTTTTCAGAGCATACCTCACTTCGTGTACAGCGACGAGTGCGACGTAACGAAACTCGTAATTTACAGAAGCGATGTGAAGGATTATATGAAGGAGCAGGGAGTCTCGTTGTCTTTCATGCCCTTCTTTATCAAGGCGGCGTCCAGAGCACTGCACGAATTTCCGAAACTGAACGCTTGGGTTGACGAAAGTTCTCAAACCCTAAAAATCATCAAGGCACACAACATTAGTCTGGCTATGGACACGCCGGAAGGTCTAGTCGTGCCGAATATAAAAAACGTTCAGAATCTCAGTATTGCTGAAATCGCAAAAGAACTGAACAGACTTCAAGAGCTCGGAAAAAAGTCTTCAATCCCCTTAAAAGATATAACAGGGGGATCGTTTTCGTTGTCGAACATCGGAGTTGTGAGTTTTAGATCTTTTTCTTGGCGTAATCGATCGCTCGATCCTGAATCTCGATATAAAATATTTTGGCAACTATCAACCGTGTTAAATTCGTGTTTACAAGTACTAAATTTTATTCAGTGGAAATGAAATGAAAAACATTAAGTTATACATAATATCTCAGTAATACCTCGAGTGCCAAAATTTAATTTTAACGAACGATTCGCAGGTCGGCGGGACTTACACAAAGCCGGTGATACTTCCACCCCAGTTGGTGATAGGTGCGATCGGTAAAATCCAAAAATTGCCGAGATTCGACGGAACGGGAAACGTGATTGCGGCAGATATTCTGTCGATCAGTTGGGCCGCCGATCATCGCGTCGTGGACGGAGTCACGATGGCCAAATTCTCGAATCGTTGGAAATATTTTGTCGAAAATCCGTCACTCTTGATGCTCTGAGAATAAAAAAAAGCAACACTTTATTTTAACAAGTTATCGATTTATTTCGTCATTTTTTAAAAGAAAGTAAAAAAAACGTTTATACGCGACAGCTAATGAAATTGAAAGCAAAAAAATCATTTTACTCTTTCTCCTGCTCATTTATTTACATTTATATCCATTCGTATTTATTCTTTTCACAAATTTCACACGTAGGTATTGTTTTTTGTTTTCTCGTGGGTCTATAGTTTCTTTTTTTTCGGTTCATTTGTAATCGACACTTTTTGCGCTTATTTTTCCACTGAATGCTACATTATTATTATTGTTGTCGTTATAATTAATTAGATATTACAAATCATCGAAAAACGTATATAGTCAGTCTGTTTAGTCGGAGTAGGAGAAGTAGAAACGACGTACGATTACTTTTTGTTCTTCCTTTCCATTCTCGTGTTGTTTTTTTTCATATACATGGTCCTTGGATAATTATTCATTTATTTACAACCTAGTCCGCAGTTTGACTTGCGTTCTCACTCTTTCGGTTGCGTATCACCGAAATATATCGAAACATTTAAAAAATCTTCGCCTCAACTCAGCTCTATTATGATTTTCTTTGTTTCATTCCGTCTCAATTTGTTTATAATACGAGCCTTCACTGGGCAACGTCGAAACACTAGAATTCAATTTAACAACAGTGTATCTTGACTTATGTGAATAACGCGTTAATTGAAACGATATTTGTTAATGAGGAAATGTGACATGTCACACTTTTCCTAAATCGATTAAGGAGGCGTCGTCATTGATCTCAGGTTGGCCAAAAGAAGCCTCGTTTGAAATACCAAACATCGTTGGAAGAGAAATCTTTTCAGCAACTGTATTTAAAAAATAAAACCATAAAGACAATTAAAGAAAACGTAAATATACTTCTTTGCGTGATGGTATCGGCTTTTTCATGCGCGATTGGAAGAGGAAATGATCGAAGAACGCCGATTACGGTCAAAATCGGAAGAAACGAAACGCGTATGTATATACATAGGATGAGGCATTTGCAGTAATTCGGCTTGCTTTTTCCTATACGAGTCGAAATACGATCAAAATCTTTCGTCTGAAAGTTTGAGAATTTGGAGCAGTAAGGACGACAGTGCCTTCTAATTAACACGTTACGGACACATCGATCATCGACTTATCATTTTTCATTGATGATCGTGTAAATTGAAACATTATCCGAGACGTCGATCCATTTCGAAAAAGTAAAGGCTCCAGTCGCTGAAAATGCGACAGTCCGTATGTACGCGAACGCTAGTACGCGTTTATACGAAGAACCACAATCCTCAACCCTTCGACTGCATACCGAATCTTTCCGACCTCATCTCTTATCAACGCATCTCTCAATTTGAACGAACGTTTCAATTTTTGATTTACGTGAAAATAAATTTTGGCAAGAATCATTAGAAAATAAGAATCATCGTCCACGAAAAAAATACTATGAAGAAAGAGCTACAACAATTTGGAAATGCAGAGTTCAACCGAGCCCTTGTGCAATCGGAAGTTTGCGGCGGAAGAGCGCAGCCGAAGGGTTAATGAAGCGTTCAAAAACATTCCCAAAACCTTTTCCATATGACTAGGACTCTAAGTGAAATTCACATGGGTCTGCGTGTGTGTCTTTCGTTCCACATACATATATTCATAGTGAAAAATAGAAACCGATGAATCTATAGTAACAGCAATAGCGCTGATTATTTTTCATCTCTTTTTTTCCTCTTGGCATTATTGTTTAGTTTTTTTTTTTATAAGACACAACGAGATCCGTCCATGATTCACGTATCGTTTGAATCAGGGAAAAAATTGTTATCCAATCGTATTGCTTCATCGATTCCTATATCTTACTGTGTTCCTTTTCGCTTTCGAATTCTTAACTATAGACGCGACAATTCTTGCCTGTTTATCTTTTCTCGGGATGGGTGACAAAACTTATCGTTACTTTTACTTTTTTCCTTAAGTAACCTTATAACGATAATTTTATATATATATTTATATATAATATTGTTTTTCCTCTCGCGTGTCTGTTTCTCTTTATCACTCGAAGCTTTCTCACGCAGCGACATTCACGTAGTAGTGAGTGAAATTTTCGTGAGACAATGAAATAACACAGTTTTCAACCGATTCCGATTAATGTTTGTATGATAAATCAGCGCTATGACATATTTCCCACAGACTTTCGTCTCAATCCAAGAGTCTGAAGGACACCACAAAAAAATACACTAACATCCATCCAGTTACATAGAATTTACTATTTGTTGTTTATTTTTGTTACCTCTTAGGATCCGAACAAAAAATAGATCAGAGACACTTGAATTGTCACGAGTATCGTTACAATCTAGTCGAGGGCGCATACGCAAAAGTGAGTGAAAAAATTTTATGATATCGGTTACTGATTCGAGGTGATAAATTAATGTGTGTTTTTTTTTTTTCTTTCATTTTGTTCCGCTGTGCCGTTCAATGACCCAATGAACAATCCAATTTGTGCGAAAAAAAAATTAGTCAGTCCAAGCAGGATAATGCTTAACAAGGATATCGTGCGACACGCTGACAACAAAGTCACTCGAGTCATATCCCATACACGCTTCAGTCCCGTAATTCGGAGCGCTCCCGAGTGATATTTAAGGTACTGCCGTAATAGAGAAAGCTACGCGATAATTGGGAGTATGGAGGGCGGTTTCGAATGAGGAAGATTCGCTCGAACTCGGAATACATTGGTACGAAGTGCTTATCGATAGTGCGCATCTTATTCACACGGCGATTATAAAGATGTCAAAATGGGCTGAAGTGGATAGA
Organism: Ophioninae sp. A BG-2022a; assembly: GCA_030523105.1. Lineage (NCBI taxonomy): Eukaryota > Metazoa > Arthropoda > Insecta > Hymenoptera > Ichneumonidae > Ophioninae sp. A BG-2022a. The sequence continues at coordinate 18,003 of JAPYZI010000187.1, read as the reverse complement.
AAAGAGGCGTCGAAATAGACTCACGCGTGCGACAAACACGACCCGGGTACATAAATACACTTTTTTAAATTTGTATGGCAGTTATTTCTTTTTTTTCTCTTCTACAACATTAGTGCAAAGTGATTCTAACGTGTCTATATTTCTCTGACAAAACAATCATTAACAACGTCCCTCAAACGCTTCGAACTCTGATATCTCGGAGAAAAAGAACGAAAGAGTGACGGACGCGCAAACTAGTAAATGATTCAAATAAATACAAAAAAAAATAATATTCTATGTTCCAATGGCAAGTTAAATGAAAAAATCGATCATTCGTTCGCATCGGAGTGTCCTGAAACAATCCTTTTATCTCGCTCGTTCGCAAAGTGTTATTCTTGCGCTAACGTCGATTTGTTTGAAGATTATTTGATTAAGCGAAATTTGCCAGGATCCCGATTCAACGTGGAACCGAATATTCTCGCTAAAATGGTTAATGGTTTTGCTTTGAAAAAAGAACGATAAAACAGAGTTTTTTTGGACACCCTGAAACACTGTAAAATCACGCGCAATTTACGAACGAATCTTAACCGATCAAAAAAACGATTAAAAAAGGGGAAAGTAAAAAAAGAAAATCGATTGAGCAAAGAAAAATCATGAAGCCGTAACATTCTTTGACGAGACTATAAATTATCGTAACCAGTCATAGAGTATCCTATACCGTTGATAACAGTGCGATACGTATATAACATTATATTCGGTAAAAGTACGGCACATAGAAGAATATCTTTCCTTTCTTTTCTACGTCTTAATCCGAATAATTATATAAATTCTTGTTATGTATAATTTACGTTTGTTTATGTGTGCGCGCGTGTGTGCGTGTATACGTACGCATATTGTTAATAAATATTTTTTCTGGCACATTGTCAGTACGATCAAATATAGCAAACCAGATTTACGCGACAGTTAATGTTCTCTTCTTTTCTCGTGAATCACGATCGAGCTTAGGAAGAGAGGTGTGCGTTTTATCGTGATGTCTCATTATCAATGGGAAAACAATAAATCTATCGAATAAAACGAATAATTTCTCTATTAGACAACAATTATCTGTGCAGCTCTCATTTCGTTTTCTATAAAACTGATTTTCACAAAAACAATCGAGAATTTATGAACGAATTTTCTCGAAGCTCGTACACGTGTATTAACAAGAAAAAACTGTAAATAACGAGGATCGCCAATAATTCTACAGCTCATCGAGTCGCAGGAAAAAAATAAAAAGGGCAAAAAATCCGAAATTGTGACTCGATGAACGTTTAAATAATTTGTTATCGTGTGTTTTTATCGTGACAGCTGCGATCAAACGAAGTAACGAAAAATTTAATTCTATTCAGTCTAGGAGATTTAATTGTGCATTGGCGTGCGAGAGTTACCTTTTGTTTTTTAACATAAAACGCTCGATAACAGGTTTCTAAATGTATTTTGCAGCATGAGGAAATTTTTCTCATACGTTTTAGAAGCTTGGAAATGCGTCGGCGGAAAAAATGGTTCTGCGGCGTCAATTCGGCGAGAATTGTGAATTACTCTTTCAAATTCTTCTTTCGTGTGTTATTCCACGAATGAGAATTAAAAAAGTGATTGTACGATCAGATATTGGGGTGGTTCACGGAGGAGATCTCTTTCATTGATGCCTGCTGATCAGCATGGACACCACAGCTCCGGTAGATCGTAAAACAGCTACGGCGTTATTGTGATCGGATTTCGTAAAATCTATTCCATCAACTTCAAGTATTTTGTCACCGGGGCGTAATGTTCCTTGAGCAGGTCCGTCGGGATTCACTTTCGTCACGATGATTCCCTGTTGAACGAAATACGCTTTTTAAGGAGCTTCCAGTTCGTATATTCGTAAGATTTCCATAAACCCCAAACTTCGTAAAAAGAAAAACCATAGATCTAGTTTTGTGGCCACTTCAGCTAAACATTGAAGGTAAAAATAATATATTTTTCACCGTTTCGGCGCCTGCTATTCCTCCAGCGATGCTAAATCCAAGACCAGGATTTTTCCTCACTTGTACGGGTAACTACAAGCAAAATATTTTCAAAAGTTTAAAATATGATGTCAATCACCATACGCGAGGAATGGAGATTGCCTAATTTCTAACGTCGATGACGTACCACATTGACATTTTTGTGGGGTCCGAACATCCATCTGTATCGAGGCTTCCTGTCCGAATTCGGGGCCTCGTTTGTGCCGTTCTGAGCGAATTTAGCAATATCGAGCGAGTCCAAATCGTTCGAATGCTCGTAAGACGGGAACGATAAATTACTTCTCTCGGTGTTGTTTGTATTCTGTTCATCGAGGAAACGATCATCGTAATTCCCAGCCGACGATGAGAAGGCGTTGACTTTTGAATTTCTTGGATCCGGTTCGCAATCTTTATTCACCGTTTTCGTGGCGGATTCGTTATCGTGAGATTCGTTTGAGCCGTTTGGGCTGCAACGAGGATTCGTATCGTCGAGCGAGACGATGCCGTTGTTGACTTGACGTTTCGATGAACGATCGGACAAGCGAGTTTGGAGGGACAACGGACTACGATATTTTTTTCCTGTCACGGGGGACGTCGGTATATCCGACGGATCGAATTGTTGCCTCGTTCTTTCATAATCGTCCAGCGAAACGTACTTGTCCGTCGAATCGTTGTCCGAGCTAGAACCATCGATGTTTTTCGTTCGAAATATTGGTATCCTGCTTGGCTTCGATCCGAGTCGATCGCAATCGGTGATATTCTCGGCAATCCGCGTTGTCATGTCCAACGGAGCGTCCACCCGTCGATCAATCGTTTCCCCGGAATCTCCGGAGCTCTGGCCATTCGCCAATGAACTTGGCGATTCATTCTCGTGATCATTCGTCGTCAACGGTTGCGACGGATCCTCTGGTTTACGCGACAATTGCGAATTGGATTTTGTAGTTTGTGCTGATTGGTGATGATCGCGATTGGGGCCGATATTTGGCGATGACAGAGTCCTATTGTTTGGTCTTTGAACTGGGAAACAAATAAATTATTATTTATTCTATGATTTAGTAAATTAGAAATCTTTTTTATTTGTGCACGAAAACGTTTACTGCTTCTGAAAGTTCCGCAACGTAGGATACGCGCGAGAGCATGCGCCAAATGAATTTTGTGGTAATAACCAAAAAGGATTTCGAGGAGGTCGATTTTAAAAAAATGTTCCCCCCCCCTCAATATTTTTTGCGGAATTTGGAATGTCTAGCTACTCTTTTGTATATGAATAAAGAATCATAGAAATTATTATTGGAAAATATTTTTGTGAGAACCGGAGAAACGCCTTCGATCGAAACCGTAGTCAAGGTTTGTACTCAAATTGCTGTATAATATTGGATATGAATTTGGAGGAAAGCGCTTTTCGCGATAATTAATAAAAGCTCTACCCTTAGAAATTGCGATATGTGTATAAATGTCGCGTATAAAACTATTTTCTCCGAGACGAAGCGTAAAATCAAATGACGCCGAAGCAACGTGCAGGTTTTCGATTGACTACGACTATAATGTAATCATCGGAAAAATCAATATATCAAAATGAAAATCGATTTTTGTTTTACCATGATTAAATTGCTGGAAGAGAGCAGCTTTTTTCGAGAATGCAGCTGCTATGTGGTAGGGTGGAGGAGCCGGTGGTATTTCATTGGCCTTTCCAGGTGGTATGTTTGATCGATCGGAAGTTTTCACGTTCGACGACGCGTTTTTGTACGGCTCGGCAAGCTTTTCCGATTCAACAATTTTTGCCGTATTGGTTTTTGAATATTCTTCCGGTTTCCACGTGGAATTAACGTAATCGGCGATTGTCGGTGTTCTCGCAAGGCACTCCGCGGTCGGATTACGAACGCACTTGGCTTCTCGTATCTCAGGACACATTTCCTTCGCGATTACCGTGCGATTCGTTTCGTCATTCGAGTCCTCAGGGTCGTCCAACTTCTCGTCGCGATTCACGGAGCCGTTGTTGTTGCTACATTTTTCGGGCTGACCGTCGGCAGCAGTGGAAGATATGTAGGACGAGTTCTGTCGAAGTACCGAAAATATGTCTTTGTTTAAAACGTACGAACGTTACGAAAGTCTGCACGGTTGTACGATAGAACAATGGAAGATGTAATGCTTCGAAACCTGGGTATTCCGGATCAGAACCAAAACAATTCAGGGTAAAAACGTTCTTCGTTCATTTCACAAAAAAATATACGACCAAAAAAATGTATAACCTAAAAATAAACGTTCCGAACAATATCCTGAACGTATCCAAAAACTATTGTGTGTATTGGGTGAAAAAAACGGCAGGTCTCGAAATACCCAGGTTCACGAAAAGTGTCGGAAAAACGTTTACGGATGAAGTGAAAGAATATAGCAAAAAATTGCGATATCATTGGTTGACAAAAATGCGGCGAGGAACTTGAAGCGCGGCTTGGTAATTACGAACAAAAAATATAAGACAAAATTCGTTGGATGAAGGTGTCAGATTTTTTAGTACCTTATTGCTTTTAGTTTGTAACGGGCAGGTCCCAGTTATCGAAGCTATACCGAGAACGGACGTAGCTTTAGCTACTACGGCCTCTTTAATCAAAGTCTCACGTTCCGCTTGGACCTGTGAACAAACGAAGTGTTCACTGGTGTTTTTTTTTGTACGTACGCCCTCTCGGCGTTTAACGGTCGAGCAAATTTAATCAATTAATACAAGATACCCTCTGATCGTGCGCAGTCTGATGATGAAGGTTGCGGGCATGTCTGGCAAGACTTCGCAGCTCTTTGGGATAAGGGGTTGGAGCACGATGTAGTTGTCTGGGTACTTCGGTTTCCACTTCAGCAGCGAAACATATTCTCCTTCCGGTGCCAACTATCGAGCCGGAAATGGGACCCACCGCCTGCTCCATTTCTGAAAAGGGAAAGAGATGGATTCAATTGTGGCCTCATTGAAATTATCGATCCGTTGTCTCGGAACGTGTCCTCAATTGGCGAGTTTCAACGTCGAATATAATATTGACAATTAACTCAAATGTGTCGGAAGAAAAAATTGTGCGATTTATTGAATAGATGCACTTTCACCGGACGAATAAATAAATGTTCTTCCATATTGGCGATCCGCGATACTTAAAGGATGTTTGATGCAAAGGTTATAATGATAATTCCAATTCAAATAGAATTTGATAATACGATAGATGTGGAACGCGTTTCTAATTACTACAATTGAATTATTTGATGGTTTACTGACCATGCTTTACAAAAAATTGAAAATACACAACCAGTGATCGAAAATTGTTGGATATTCAATCATTTGAGAGCCAGCGAATAAATACTGATAAAAATTTAAGAAGTATAATTTCTTAACGGTATGCTTTTTGGATGTACGTTACCATTTCATTCCTCCTCCTCCTCTACCTCCACTTCCTCGTTCCCCACTAGGCAGCGTGTAATAAATGTACGCGTAATGACTTAATAAATGACCAGAACAAAAAGAATTACGTTTCTCGATAAAGCTAGCTTTATCGAGATTCCATTGCTGGTCGAGGAAAACCAACACTCAACAAACTTTCTGCTACAATATTAAATACCCAGTACAGAAAAAAAATTAAAGACTTTGAGCTCCACCCGATAGCGTAGAATTTTGGAAATTCAGTTGTTCGAAAATCAATTTCCGTTTATTTTACCCGGAAGAGCTCAACGGAATTCAAGTGAATCGCAAAACAAAAACGAAAGATTTATTTCGGACCAAATAAGTATTAGTTTCAAAAATTTTAGGACCTCCGCAGTGATTTTGTCCTTAAAGAGGGAACGGCACTTTCAGCATTGGTAGGGCAAGATAGGATAGCAGATACCCACGGATTCCCCAAACGACTATTCAGAATTCGTGGAGATTTCACCATGCATGGCAAATTGATAGACGTACGGCTGTCTTGTCATGAAGTTTCTCGAATTAATGCAAAAAAAGTATACTTGTATTACTTGACGAAGCGATGGAAAACAAAAAGTTTGGCTAATGTCACGTCTTGGAGGGTAGAATCGCCACGTAGCCATAATCAAAGCCCACGTTTTGTCACTTCGACTGTTTTCAGTCCTTCGACCATTTCAATAAATCCGTGGGTGTCCACAATCGGTAGATAATTATTGAAAATTTCGAGTAAATCTCGTACGGCATTCCCGAACTTTGGTTCGAGCTAATTCCAGTGCGGCGCTCATCGCCGATCGGTTTCGTCGAAGTTTCGCTTTGGGTACCGTTTCCATTCAAGGTAAATTGCGAAGCGTGTATGGAAAAACGTTAAAAAAGTAAAAGATGAAAGACTAAAAGTGTACTCACGTTCGAGCTCTTGGCGCTGTTTCTGCGGGAGCATGAAACAACTGAGGACCATCATATCCTCCTCGGTATTGAACTCTTGTTGAAGAGGTACGAGAGGCTGGCTCTGATTATCGCTGAGCCATAGTGCTTTAAGATTGGTTAGGTTGAGCATCGATACCGGCAAGAACTGTATGCAATTGTTGACGAGATTGAGTACTCTGAGTGACGACAAGTGGCCGAGTTCGGGGGGCACGCTCGTAATATTGTTCGATCTCAGTGAGAGGAGGGAGAGCGCTGTGCAACTACCGATTTCCGGTGGAAGGCTACGTAGATAATTATTGTCGGCGTTGAGGCAATGCAGCTTGCGCAAAAGTCCTATCGAGGATGGCAGGTACTCGAGAAAATTCTTAGTAACTATAAGCTCCTCCAAGCTTGACATTTGTCCAATATCAACTGGCAGTGAGTTCAATTGATTGTCATCAATTTTAAGGGTAACTATAGTGCGCAAATAGCACAACGAATCAGGAAGCTGATATATCTCGTTCGACGAAAAATTCATAATTGATATGTCGCGCCAGCCTTGTATCTCAGCAGGTACCAAGTGTACGGCGTTCATTGTGCAATCGAAGTGATTCAGACGGTACAGCTGTTCGATATTCCCCGGTATACGTCTTATGTCATTACCGTCGATCCACAGCTCCGTAAGATTCGTCAGATCACCGACCACTTCCGGCTACAAACACGTTTAACGCGAATCGATTAACGCAAAAGTTTTTATTGTCGAATCGTGCCGACGCTTTTCTAGATTTGATAGACGTAGTGGATGATTCTTTTACTTAACGTTGAAAATGTTTTGTCTTTGAGAAATCTCGAGCAAATAATTTCATCTGTCTTTCTTGCTTGTGCAAAACCTACTATTCCTCTATGTACATTCGAATTGTTTGGCTGTGTAATATTTTTCGAGCTTACCAATTCCGTAAAGTCGTTATTCCCGATATCTAGCCTCTGCAAATTGACCAAGCGACTCATGCTCTTCGGCAACGTCATCATGTTGTTTTCGCGCAGCTCAAGCGTTCTGAGGGCCGACAAACGTCCAAAATTTGCCGGCAAATATTCTATGTAAGCGTCATTTATGTACAGCTCTCGAAGACCGACGATGTGAGTTATGGCGTCGGGAAAGCGCTCGAACGGATTAACACTGATGTCGATGGAGCGCAAATTTTTGCACTCCTTTATACTATCCGGCAATTCCTTTATACCTGAAAAACGAAGAATTGTAGGTTCAGTAATACAGTAATAACATACGAAAGGTTATTTATGATTCTGGTGTCTTCACCTCGCTCGACTATTAAGTTCCAATTGCAAAAATAAGAGAAATGCCACTCACTGTTTTTACTGAGATCTAGATGTTCGAGGTTGATCAGCGAAGCTATGGCGGGTGGTAGAGTAGTAATTTCATTGTCACTGAGCGATAGCACTCGAAGTTCGTGACATTGAAACAACGGCCTGGGCAAGTCTTTTATCTGGAAAATCAAAAGGAACAATTTCTAAAGACCTTATTGCAATAGCTGGTATTCATGTATCACTTTCATGCGCTTTTATATTTTATTGCTCATGCCCCGCAGATTGTATTCCGAACTTATTAACAGAACTAATCTTTTGAATTTTTTAATATACTCATTGTTTAGCTAAACTGCATTATCAATATGCGAAAACTACAAACTACCCCACGTCAATGGAATTCACCGCCCAGTTTGCAAAACAAAATTTATCGATAAGAAAATATTGTCTGCTCGAAAAAGACATACAGAATTAAATTCTGTTATCAAAACTATAGAAGCGTAGATTCGAATGAAAGAAGGTAGTCGGATCCTTGTGCCTAGATTGTGTATAAAAGTAATGTATAGTTTACTCTGTTAGCGTCCAGATAAAGTTTCTCCAATGTTCTTTCATAGATGAACACATCCGGTGGTACGTCATATAGATTACAGTGATTAAGCTGCAACTCGCATATGTCCTCTTCCTGAGCTCTCAGGCATGCGGTACACTGCCACCAAGAGCTACCCATTTCACGCTAAACTGGAAATAAATGAGAAAACGCTTAACTTCTTCGATTCTCAGACACGAGCAGTGACGCTCTGCCGTTCTCTGTTCATACTTGACAATCATTAATTGGACTAATTTGTTACGAGTACAATTCTTCTTCATAAGTTTGAAAATTAGTCTTTGAATGGACTACAGAGCGAAAAAAGGACTGACAAAATAAAGAATAAGTTTACCCTTTTGTCTGTCAGGAACGAGCCATGAACGAGCATCTGATTATCGAATCTACAACAATCCCAGGTAATTTATCGACAACGCGCACCAAGAAGTGAGAACAATCGTGTGTTTTTTTCTTTTATGGTAATTGCACAAGACAATTGCGCCCGCGAGAAATAGAGAACGCGTGTGAATTGGAGTTATAATTGGCGCGACATCGCGCGACTACTTTTCCGCGAAATAAAGACAAAAGCTAAAAAAATTGATGACCGTGCGGCGCTTTTCCTAGTCGACCATTTTCACTCGATAATCACGTTTTCTTCGAGTTGGTCTCGCGATCTCGAGGATTCCTCGGACCATTGTAAACACTCGGACCCCCTACTACACCCGGTGAGATCGCGGCAATTACGATAGTAACGATAATAGCAATAAGAACAATAGTAACGATAATAAGAATATTAACAAGGTGAATTTGGGTTGGAAAGTTTGAGATTTTTTAGGTTTGCTTTAAAATATCGTTTCAGAAACCCTCACGCACAGATTCGTCGTCAGACATATGCTGATCGCGATGTGTTACAAAGCGTTTCTTTTTGTTTCGTTCCCTTTTTTTCCTGACGTTCCCTCGAAACGGCAAGCGCGCTTCGTGTTTCAGTCAGTCGACATCACGGAAGATTATTTGACGCAATTGCGAATGATCGGTGTAACGCAAGGACGCTCTATTATCTCTTGGTTTATCGACCGCGTGGCAATCATGACAGCACAATCGCTCACAATAATGAAATATGAATGAAAATTACGGATCCAAGCGCGTAAAGTAAAAAATCCCACCCGGACACAAAGGGGGCATTCGTCGTGCGAAGGAACCTTCGCTGATCGTTTACTGATCCATCACTGAACGCGACAATCGTAGATGTAAGGCTCGTTCACAACGGGGAGAGGGAAAATTCTATTTTTGGCGCAACATGTGTGCGGGAGCGAACGAGAAGACAGAAAGAACAAAAGGAGACAGAGAGGGAGGGTGTAAGAGAGAGATGAAAATACTTCTACTAACGGTCGGTAAGAGAGATATTTGGTTCTTCGGCGTTGAAATTACGGTCACGGCAAGCGCGCAGTTTATATTGTTTTGTAAATGATCCTCAAATTTGGGATTGCGCATTTCCACATACGAAGTGAAGTTGTATTTTATTTGCGACCGATTATTGCGATCTAGAAAAATCAATGTCGGTGAAAAAAATTCTTAATATTTTGTTGCATAAAAATTTGCCACTCGTCAATAGTATTGCAATTTCAGTGATTTCCTGCTGTTTAACATTGAAAAATAAATTGCATATGCGAAAGCCGATATACTTTCTTCGTATAAAAATTAAGAAAAATATTACACGCCAGTACCATGATTCATGCTCATCGGGTGCGATCTACGCCAGCGCCGTTCGGGTAGAAACCTTATTTTTTGTAATTTCCAGTACGCCTCAAGGTGTACTGTTTAGACTCTCGCGCTCCAATCTTCATACTCCGCGATCTCGATGGCAGTGGTCGGCCCTTTACAAATGGCGACTCACGTTGCAGCACGCCGACTTGTATAACCGCGTTATCGTGGTGTGTGTTGCTCGGCGGTGGATTACGATAATTTCTTGTAAATATAATTTTGAATAGAATAAGAAAATTATAGCGAAGCCTTATAACTAGCAAACGCGTTGCTTGAATAAAATAGAAGAAACGTTTGGCGAAGAAACAACGAGCCGCTGTCTAATCGTCGATTTTCTTGGAAAATAAGGGGAAGATTTATCACACAAAAGAGGAGAGAAGAAAAAATAGAAAATCCTAAAAATGGGAAACGTATTAGCCGCTGCCGCGCCTCCTCCACCGCCACCTCCCTCGACCGCTTATCCGCCAAATCCTGGAAAGCCCGAGACTGCAATATTCGCACCTCAAGAAACGACTGGTCGCCTCGAGAATCCCGGCACCATAGATGAACTACACAGACTTTGCAAAGGTAAACCGAGAGATGAATCGATCCAGTTTTCAATTTTTTCTGGTTTTCATTTTGTCTCCTTTTCCGCTCGTCAATTTCTCGCACATAACCTTTTCGGAGCTCACGGTCGACAATTTCTCGTTCGTCCGGTTCGAGCTGAAACATGAATTAGAACTTTGACCCTGCATCGTTTTATGAATCTCGTGACAGCGTGGCTGATTTTTTTCATGAGATGATAACCTATTTTAAATGCATTCGCAAAATCTAACGTCTCTGCAAGTTTCCACTCCCTCTGTGCTTATGTATACTTATGAATCGGGTGTCGTCTTTCACAGATGTATTCCCTACGAATTTCGAGGGTGCCAGGCTCCTACTCAACAGAGGCCTCAGCAACCACTTTCAGATATCGCACACAATCACACTCGGCTCAGCATTACAATCCGGCTACAAGTACAGTATTTTTCTACTGCTTTTTGCCGGAGTATACTCGCTATGAGTGCAGGGTCTTTGAATTTGCTGTATCCCTTCAGAGGAATAATGGCAAAGAGTAAACGCTACTCTACGTTAGAATTATGTGGTTCGTTGGTGTTCAAAGTATCACAATGTAGAAAAGTTTCTTTTGCGAGTATGAAATTATTGAATCCACGATTAAAGAAATGATAACAATGATAGCCTACTTGGGAAGAATAACGGACAGAAATTTAATATCAATAAAGGTCAGACGTCAAAGTCACTTGCTAATTGTCTTAGTAATTACTCGCACGTAATTTCTTGACCTCTGTACTGATTGCTTTGAAGGAATATAGCTATAACGAACGACTCGTATTTGTTCATCTCTTTTCTACGAAGCTTATTAAATACTGACAATTTGTAATTAGGTTCGGAGCTACGTACGTGGGTACCAAGCAGGTGGGACCAATGGAAGCTTATCCAGTTCTGCTGGGCGATATAGATCCTGCGGGCAATCTCAACGCGAATATACTGCATCAAATAGCGCCCAGACTCAAGGGAAAACTGGCAGCACAAATTCAAAATAATAAATTAACCGCTGTTCAGTTGACCACTGATTACAGGGGGGACTCGTACACAGCTTCGCTAACTCTCGGCAATCCTGATATCATCAATGGCACGGGTATGAATTTTTCCATTTGTCTCGTAAGAATTTTGTTTTTTTATTTGTCAAATCTCTGGATATTGAATTCAATATTGTACACGGAATTAGGCCCTAGTAGATTTGCATCGTCATGTCAACTAGTTTTAAATTATAAATTAAAAATTATATGTGAAAATATTACATTTAAAACGTTTTTCCCAGGACGAAACAATACGTATTGAACTCTAGTTAGTTACAACTAAGCCTTCCTATTGAAAAGTAGAGTTGACCGACGGGCTTATACCAGTTGGTGCTGATATCGTTGAGTGAATATAATGAATTACATCCCTTTACTCAATCAATCGTTAAATATCTTTGAATATAAAGTTTCAGGTTCATGGTTTGTATTCTTTGTCCTTTTTTTCAATTCCAGGGCTGATCGTAGGTCATTATCTTCAAAGTATAACACCTTCATTGGCGCTCGGCACGGAAATAGCACATCAGCGAAGTCCCGTACCCGGTGGACAGATCACCGTTATTTCGGCGGTCGGTCGTTTGACAAGTGGCGATACGACCATGAGTGCGAGCGTCGGTAAGTCAGGAAAACTCTCCAGGCTTGAATCTTCAGAATTCAATGTCTAGGCTCTTTTCTTCTCTTTGTCACATTTTGGTCACGCTTTATTCTCAATTTTTTTTACCATACGTTTTTCATCAAGTGTAGACAGATGTACAATTGTTTTATGATATTTGCAGGTCTGGCGGGGTGTCATTTATGTTTCCATCAGAAAGTCAACGCGGAACTTCAAGTCTCAGCTGAGCTCGAGGTTAACGGGAGGGTACAAGAGCCGATCGCAACTGTAGCATACCAATACGATCTTCCCAAAGCGGATCTAGTTTTTAAAGGTCGGTAAAACTGGACCTTCCTTCCTAGGAGATCTGTGAAAAAGTCAGCTTTGCTAATGTTGTGTTACGTCTCGAGAGGAAGCATGCTCAGTCGGTAACAGTAACAATAATCGCATCTCGAATAATATGTATGTTATATGTACGTAAGTAACATATAACATATGTTACTTACGTACGATCGGACCGGTAAGAACCCGAATAAATCCATCTAGTGTTTTCGAAACTTTTCATTACGAAAACGCCTAGATCGAACGATTTTAAATGCTTACGTCCGATTGCGAGAGGAACGATCTTATCCGGTATTCCCGTGATTGAAAAATTGTCGATTCCACACGGGAAACCATAGATGAGAATATTTGAAATAAAATGTTCAGGCAGCACGAATGATAAAATGATTAGAAACTGGACTTAGCCGCAAGAGGAATAAATGTTTCAATCTTAGAATTATTGCGCTTTACAAAACAGGAACTGAGAACACTTCCTAAAACTATCAGTCAATCAGTACTCCGGAAGTAAAGCCACCGGAATACTACAGCTAGGATCCTTATTTATCTTTCTCCACGCGTATCAACTTTGAACAAAGAATACGCCGAATTTTTCATACGTTAAATAAGACAATAACGCGTTATTCATTTGAATTTTGCAGGTAGCGTCGACTCGAACTGGACGGTGGCCTCAGTGCTAGAAAAGAAGCTAAAACCGTTGCCATTCACCTTAACTCTCAGTGGCGTATTGACTCACGCGAAGCCGGACTTCAAGCTCGGTTGTGGTCTCCTGATCGGTTAAGGTCGACACCAAATTCGTCGCATAGCTCGTGTTTTTCTTTATCTTTATTTTTTTCGTACACCTTTTTTTTACCCGTTGTAAAAGCGGGTAGCAAATATTGCTTTATCCGTTGTCGCGCTCGAACGTGTGACGAGAATTGAAAACCAAAAACATTCGCCGCGGAGTCGTGTTTCTCCGATGCCTCGTCTCGAGTCGTTGATTCGCACTCTGTTACAAGTGTATGCGACGCGTTTCCTCATTAAAGAAACAATTCGAGAAGTTCCCATTGCCTTCGTATACGTTTGTCTCTTTCTCTTGTTTGGTCTCGCGTGTGGGCCGCCCGTTCTGTTTTGTATTCGGCAACCATTTTCTTCCTTCCGGCGTTTCGTTTCTTTACATCGGCGTGAATCGCTGCCAATTTTCGCAAACTTGCGTCACGTTGGGATTCCAATGTTTATCAATAATTTGAAAAAAAAAACAAGTCTGCAATTTTCGACTAAATTTGATGAATCTTTCATTACGATTGATGGAACTCGAATGCCATTTCGAATTTCTATTTTCACTTTCGCTTCATCTTTTTTTTTTCATCCGTTTCATTTTTCTCGAGATCTTGGAAATTTCCAGCGTCTCAAAAACCTTCCAGTGGCCCTCGGTAATTGCCTGCCCAAATAGCCATCGGAGTATATCATACCAGCGCTGCATGCGGCGAAAAATCTGTTTCCTCTCTGAATTATGTCCGACCCGCGAATCCATCGGGAAGATTCTCTCGTCACGACGTAAAAAATATCGTATCGGATAACACAACGTTTTCCACATTCTTCGAAGTATCGAAAAGTCATTTCTTTGTGAATTTTTTATTTGCAACGAAACATTTATTCCCATAAACTCTGCGACACATCTCGCGATAGACGTGTATAATTATTCTATAACTTGTAACACACGTGTTAGGAATGGGCGATATTCAAACAGTCATCGATTTTTGTAAACCGTATCGTTAGGGTATATCCCATTTTTCTCTTTCTCAAATTTTATTTATTTCACCTTTGAACATCAGGGATTCGATTGGTCAACTGAAAGCGTCAATTCGCTAAACGCAGAAATAAATGATTGATTATTGATCCGCCTTATCGTACGGATAAGATGATTTCAATTACATGTAATTGACGAGCATAGATCCCATTTCTGAAAAATAGCGTAATTACTAAAAGTTTGTTATTTATTATTGAATTTTATACACTTCAGTCAAAATAAATTTCTCGTTTGGCCAAGAGTAGAGGAAACGATAAACAGTAAGAATAAGCTGTCAATCTATAATAATAGAGTAAGAATCTACAATCTACAAAATCCAATCCAACTTCAATCTACAAAAATCCAAAATTCCGTTTGGCTCGAAAATGACTCAAAAGCAAGGTTCAAGAATGAATTGTCATTATATATATTTATATATTATAGATTCCGACATTCATAAAAAGTCAGTTATTGATTATTCGACAACCAGAAATATCAACAAAATATATTTTTAATCGACGAATTTTTGTCGCCGAAAACAGCGATAATTTCCATTCGAAAATTATTTGAAAAACATCGTCTATTCCGAATACGTGTGAGTCTTTATACTCGAGCTTTAATTTCCACGTCCGATTAAATATTTTTTCCCAGTCGGTTTGTTATTATCACTGCCTTCAATAGCCTAAATAACAAGGGGACGAAAAAAACCGTAGGCGCCCTCGACGAATCGTAACGAAGGCAACAATTGTGTTATTATTATTTATAGAAATGCATCCGAGACCTATGAAGACCGACGAGATAATGTTAAACAGAGAATATATTGTTGAAGTTCTTACGTGTCTTCTTGCGTGACCCCGTGTAGATATATCGAATTACGTAGCTCTTACCGCCCGGTTCCCGTCATCTCACATTGCGAGTGAGACTGTATTTTACCAAAAAGAAAAGAAAACGTCGTGTATGTATAAATCGGTTGTTGCAATCCGATCATTTCTTCTTCGAGGAATGCTCCTCTACAGAATTTCCAGTGAATCCTCATTTTGCTCCCATTTGACTCGAGTCGACCACGGATTTTCCGGACGGGTTTGGAAGCTTGCGCTGACATTGGCTGGTGAACGACGTTCATCAACATTTTTCACGCTAATGACGTTGACATTGTACAGAGTGCGTCACGTGAAACGGAACACCTGAATATTTCTATTGGTTTTTAACACACGAAATATGTACGTATTAGAATTCAATTCGGAAAAAAATGCATGACTGTTGTAAAATTCCTTTTTTATTTTCCGTTTTTTTAAGATCATCGAAATTTTCCACGAAACGGCATATTTTGCTTTTTGTTTTTTTAAACAGACTATTGGTGGTCCAAAAGCTGGTCTGGCTGCCAGGATATTGCTTTTTTGTTTTCGGTATTTTCAAGGTCATCGTACTTTTCAACAGTATTTTTATTCGCTTGCACACTGCAGCCAGCATTCGTAGGAATCCAACTACAGTATATTACAACCTTCGAGTGACCTTCAACCCAGAAATATTTGAAGGAACTTTCGACAGGCAGATGCAATTGGACAAAAGTATTAACGTTATCACTAAATATAATGTCTCAAATACTTAAAAAACATCATAACTCTATAAATCTCTGAAATTCTAAAAATCTCTAAATTTCTAAAATTCTGGACTTACCGTCAAAAATCTTCGACGTAAAATTAGATTAGATGGTAAATCGTGATTCCCCCCCTAACCAATCATGAAACTATCATTCTTTCGTACGTTTGAAACGATTGTTTGGTTCATTCATTGTGTTCACTAAGAGTTTTCAATTTTTAAGCAACGAAATGGTAAAAAAATAAGCAAGGAAATGTTTTTAAGCTTTAAAACCCAACAAATTCCACCTTTATTTTCAAGTACAACAGCTGTTTTAGTTCGTCGCGTGTTATCACTCGTATCGACAAGGGCGAAAAGTTTTCGAGGTAAATAGCCAAGGATGACGCAACGTTAGGAATCGTTAATCCTTTGCATCATAAAATGTTCGCTGCAAGCCCATACGCACGTACCAGACCACCTGCATGTACGCTCCAACGGCAAAACCGTCGTCACTTTCAGGTGACTTGAACGCTCTTGGAAAGCGCCGCTACCGGGGACGCGGGATACCAAGCTCAACTCCAGCTAAACTACTCCTGAGTACTTTTGCTCTCGTACCAGCTCGAAACAATACCGGGTGCGAGGGCTATCGGGAGAAAAAGAACAGGTATTGTTACGTCGCTTGCATTTTTACAGCTGACTATTGTCGAGAAAATCGAGCTGCGAATAATTTTGCTCGCACGCTTTTTGTGCGGTTTCTCCACTCGAGTTTTACTTATTTAACGAAAAATGAACTTGTTTTTCAAAGTAAACTATTAAACTAATTGATAATTATTGAAAAATTAATTGATATTATAAATTAATAGCGAATTGCGAAAAACTTGTTTGGGTTTGTTTGTATCGAATGAGTCGAGTTGCTAAAATCGAGTGCTCGTTGAACCCTCTGCTTACCAAGATTTTTGACGAGATCGTTCAAACATTTTGGAACTTAACGGGTCTTTGATTACCACTGATAATTATTTTTTTTTAATCTTTAATTATCGTTCTTCTTAATGAATTGTGGCATACGAGTTTTTTTAATGTACACACGAATACACTGCGACCTTTATTGTCGCAACGTCCGCAGATGTGACGTCTTCGGCTATGCGCCGACATCGATCTGCGCAGCGGATGGTGGGAGAAGCGCTGGTCCAATAGCGTCAAGCATTGGAACACGCTGGAAACTTTCGACGCAGCACCTCGTTACGTCTGTAATGACAATTTTGGAGTTTTGCGCTGCGCGTAACTACCGATGAATCGAGCGCCCCGCACGCGAATTTTGCCACGAAGTCTCGACTTTTCGGACGAAGAATCGTGGCAGGATTCGTTACGAGCGCAGCGTGGATAAAAGCCGCGCGTAGTTTCGTCTCAACAAAAACACACTCGTATATGTACGCGTGTCAACCGATACTCGCATACATATAAGTAGTATATACTTTCCGGGAAAACTATACGAGATATCAATACGAATCCAACGTCATTATTGAAGTTAGGCAACAACATTTTCCAAGCGCACCCATTGAATCTCGATAGCATATAAGCTCACCCTACGACCTTTTGAAATGTCGTAATTTTTGAGATTCCGGAAAAGTGGCCGGGGTGGTCGAAAATTTTTTTTCTGTTTTAAAAGTATTAAAAGGGTCTTGTTAATCGAAAATTTTCAGCTGGTTACGAATATCAACGAATTTTCGTCGAAAGTACTGCACACAGCAAAAAATCGTGATTTTAGAAGTTTTTTACAATTTTTTCACGGATGTTTTGGGTTTTGGGGGTAATAAATGGTATATTCGTGTTCAGGGGACAAAGTTACATCGAAATAGACTAATAAAAAAAATATTAAAAATCCAACAATTTTTTCGATTTTTGGGCGAAATACGTTTTTTCACTAAATCATCGATAACTTTTTTTCCTTTGGGATTAGGGAATCCACTTTGCGCTCAGTCTCTTCGTTATGATTTTTTCTTCAAAATGCTTTTTCAATAATTGAAATCCGATGATTTTTCGATTTTTGGCAGAATTTCAAAGTTGGACCATCGATTTTTGCAAATTTTTCCATACATACCCCTTTGCCTCTTTT